>CAUDNR010000088.1:0-34880 GCA_958430865.1 Entrophospora sp. SA101 | reverse complement strand
GTTGAGTTATTCCGTGATAATCGTTTCCAAATTTTCACTTCGTGATACATGTAAATCATTTCCGATTTATATGTTCGCTTCCGTGATTTATAATTTACTATTTTACAGTACCAAAGATCTGGAATTATTCACAAAATGGTATTATTTATTCATCTTTTCAAATTAGGAATTTGAGTCTCACCTTTATATATATATATATATGAATCAAATGGAAGCTGAAGAGTGAAATGATTGTTGAAGATGAAACTGCGAGCATAGCAAGTATTTCTCTGGAAAATGATTTACAATTATTCACTTGTTACATTCATTTCTCCTTGATCTGGGGGAAGGATAAAAGCCAAGACAAGATTATGATCCAAAGAATTTTTTTTAAAAATGGCAATTGCTGATTGGTAAATAATCATTACTTTTGAATAATACAAGAAGTACCATCTTAGATGGACAGACAGTCACTAACATTGATATGAACTTAACATTTTATTATATTATAATTTTACAGATTGTACTTTTAGAATCAGATTACATTAGATCTTCCAGAATCCTGGTATCATGTAAATGTGTGGAAATGCATTGATATGTTTTTTGTGGTCAGGTATGAGGTTTCTGGTTGAAACTACTTCTCTCTTAGTAGCTGAAATTGCTGAATTTATAGGCCTAAACTATTTTTTATTAATAACTGAAAATGGGCGAAACTATTTTTAAATTATTTAAATTAAAATAGGTTGATTGTATAGTACATTTTTATAAAAAATATCAAGAAGACCAAACTATTTTTAAAGCTACTCCCTTTCAAAAATAGTTTGGACTAGGAACCTTAATCAGGTATGGATGAATTACAGCAGAAATATGTGGAACCTGTATGCTTATTCACTTATTTACTTTGTCTTTTGCCTTTTCATATGTTTAGAGGAGAGAAATCTGGTATCACAAGTTCTGATCTGAAAGGAAAAATCAATTCAGAACTTTAAGCAACATAGCATAGTTAAAAATCCTTTTATGGATAGATCTGCATTACACACATTTAATAAACATTTCAAGAAAAAAATCTACAATTTATATGTAAAGAGTACTGTAAAATCGAAAAAGTACCACTTAGAAAAGTAGTGCTGCACACACTAACCAACACCATTTCAAACTTTGCAAAATAATCCTATTTTTATTTTTACCTTAAGATCAAGTTTGAGTTTTGACTTTTATTAGTACAAAAGTTTACCATAAATTTCATTTATTTCAGTCATAACACCCAAATTTGTTGATAATCTACATACTCAAATGTGCATCAAAAATCAAAATAAGTCTCATTATTAATAAAAATGAACAAAAGTACAAAAAGAAATCTTTGGTCCTTGCATAGTATGTGGTAATCAAGAATCAAATAATGTTGATGCAGTCCCTGTTTATGAAGAGCTAAATCAGAAATTATATAAATGCTTATGGGTAAATATTCTAATATTATATTAATTCTATTTGCATGATTGTTAAGTATATCAATATATTTAGATTTTAGTGAAAATAAGCTATAGAATTTGAATCATATTGTTCTCTTACTGATCTAATAAGTCCTATAGAAAAATAATATAATAAAAATTAATAATACATGCAATTTTTCATTGGTTGATCTCACTTAATTTTTGTGATACAATAACAGCCAATGATAGGATTTTTATCTATGCTGATAATAATTACTTGATGAAATATCAAATGATTAAAATGGTGGTAATGATGGTGATTAATATGAAATAAACAAAACATTAGACTTTAGGAATGTATTAGAAATAAAAATTTGGCATTTTATAATAATAATAAACTTATCACTTATGTTAACATGTCTAAATAGATCATGAAAACCTTTAAACTTTTGCTTCAAATATTAACCTATCAAAACTAAATTGATCAAGTTTTAAAATACAAGGAAGAATTAAGGCAATATATCAATATATCAATGTAAAAAAAAACAAGTTATAAATTAAGCACTTATTACCAGAATTAGACGATGACGAAGATAATTTGGCTGAATCCTTTAATTTTGGTCAAATTAAATTTTATTTCTATTTTTTTTATTATTTTTATTATTAATTAATCTATTCTTATTTTCATTATTTTTATTACCATAATATATTAATTTTGGTAAAAATTTTATATAGATATTCTAAACCAAACAATCTTAAATGAAGAGAGATTTTTAGATGTTGATGTTGATCAATCCTTTGCTAATAATGTTCATCATGCAGATGACAACAGTGCAAAATGGAATTTAAGTAGTTATTTGTAAAAGAGTTTCTGACACCACATTATGCAAAACTCTAGACAATAAAAATGCTATATAATATTTTTCATTTTTTTAACAAATTTATGGCATAACCATTGATATGTCCAATGGCCAATTTGTCTAATGAGAGTGCCAACTCTGCTTTAATGGAGCGGTTTTATTTTATTTTTAATAATGAAGTTCAATTTTTCTTTTTTTATAACTGTTGTGCGTTCTATGTGAATTTGCAATTCACGTACGTAAAATTCAAATTGGCCAATCAGAATTTCATTTCATATCCAAACACCCCACCCCAAAATTTTAGTTTCAATTTCACATATGACATAACCATGAAATACTTGGTAATACAAATGTTCAATAAATGAATGGTCTTTGACTCGACTTTTTAAGTGTTCTTTTTCGCTTTCGCCTTCACAGCCATTTTCGCCTAAATTTAAAATGTTGAGTTAAAGAAATTATTGAATAATAAGATAAAACTCACCTGAAAGAAAATTACATATCAAATTTATTCGAGTTTTTTTGTGAAACCGTTCACTCAATAAATAGTATTATAAACACAAAAATATTCTATATAAAAATTAAAGGAAAAATCTCACTGTAAAAAAAAAGAGCAAAGGCTGCAAGGATTATTAAAAGAACTATTTTATAAAAACTTTTGGCTCCCAAAAATGCCTGGTCGTATGCTTTTCCGATATACTATTGATGAAGTGATAAAACATAATAAAACTTCTGACCTTTGGGTAATTCATAGGAATAAAGTTTATGATGTAACAGACTTTGTATATGATCATCCTGGAGGACCAGAATTACTTGAAGAATGGGCAGGAAAAGACATTTCGAAAATCTTGTCAGATCCTGATTCACATTTACATTCTGAAGTGGCTTATCAAGTATTGTCAGAATCATGCATAGGAGAGATTATTCAAAATGGTAATGAATATATTTATTAGCGAAAGTTGCATGTTTATTATTATTATTAATAATTGAAATATATATATATAGCACATGGATGTGAACAAAAAAAAACAAACGTAGTCCATGATTATCAAAAAGAAAAGTTTTTGGATTTAAACAAACCATTATTTTCACAAATGCTTAATTATAATTTCAACAAAGAATTCTACCTCAACCAAATTCATCGACCTCGTCATATTTCATATTCAGCTAAATTATTCGGAAATGATTATTTAGAATTATTGACAAAAACACCTTGGTACATTATACCAATTGTATGGATTCCTATAGTAATTTATCATGGATATATTGCATCAAAAACTTTAAATTCAACAACATTTTCTATTTTATTTTTAAGTGGTATTGTAATTTGGACTTTGTTAGAATATGCCTTACATAGATTTTTGTTTCATATTGACAAGTTTTTACCTGATCATCCTTATGCACTTACATTGCATTTCACAATACATGGAATACATCATTACCTACCTATGGATAAGTTAGTATATAACAAATTATTATTGATAGTAATATTTATTAAATTAAATATACTCTAACGTATACATATATAAAAACTTATATACAGACTTAGGCTTGTTATGCCGCCAGTGCTTGGAGGATCAATTGCATATCCAATAATAAAATTAGAATATCTGTTGCTTCCTGAAAGTATTTCATGTGCTATAATTGCTGGCGAAGTTTTCGGCTATATTTGCTATGATTTGACACATTATCATCTCCATCATGCTCAACCATTTGGCAAACATTTCCAAACAATGAAGAAATATCATTTAGCACATCATTACAAAAATTATGAATCAGGTTATGGAATTACAAGTAAGGTATGGGATATGGTGTTTGGTACAGAATTAGGGTAATCTCATTCGGTAATTGTCATTATAGTCATCATTATTACAATGATATTACATTATTAATTAAATATCCAAGCTATTTAAATTATAAAAAAAATAAAAAAATATAAAAATGATTTTAAAATTGAATATATTTGTTTATAATATTTTAATACTAATATTGTTTGATTATTAGCAGATATCATTATAAATTTTATTTGCAACAATAAATCATACACATTATAAAAAAGGAAGATGTGAAGAATAATATTTAGTACGTAGAAAATTTTTAATTTAAATTTAAGGTTACAAGCAGCAATGACAGAGAAGACCAGAGTAATATGGAGTCAGTCCTGAGAGCAAATGTGGAATCTCATCCAACTCAGTCCAAATATACCAAGTCACCCAAAGTCCATCCGACAGTCTCTTCAAGTATGTTGTAACAGATGTACTCGAACATAAGTGAGGTGATCGTCCAGTTCGATTTTGCATTACAGTTTTTTATTAGTATATTAGCATCCGAATTAACAATGTTGTTATCTCAGTCATATGACATGAGTTTTATGATAAATTATTTTTAATAATTATGAGATGAGCACGGTCATCGAGATCAATGGCAACAAACAAACATTAAGATCAAACATTAACCCAATAACATTAATACTAACAATAAATTCAGCATATATACACACTATAAATTGTTTCAATTTTTGCAAATTAAGTAAAAGGATTTTCAAATCAAGATCAAAATACTCCAAATTAGGAAACTATTTGTATACCAATGATTTTTTTTAAATTATCTCGGCGATAGATTGTGTAATAGCTATCAAATCTGTTTTTTATAATACAAGTCACTTAGTCCCGTAACTTTTTATTGGTCATGTAGATCCTTCGAATCCTTCGAAAATGGAAATGCAACACCCCAAAATAAATCGTGTTTTTGAGACCTCCCTCTACAAAGTTACGATTTCATCTTGTTGATATGTCATGTTGTTGTGGAGGATCTGAGCTTCAAAGTTTCACAAGTTTACCGAGTTTACTATGTATAGCCCTGAAATTGACGCAAATTGAAACAAAATAAAAAATTTGAATTTTTTCCCTCACATTGCAGATCTTTTATCACATGAATTTCCAAATAATTTATTCTTTATATATATATAAAAAAAAACACAGCAAACAGCTAAATCCATTTATTTCAAATTTAATAAATAGGCTATTCCGTTGATCAAAGAAATGTGCAAAACATATACTTGCTATCTCCCACCTGTTAAGGCGTGATGGGATCTTTATTGATTATCAACGTCATGATAATGACTTCACACAAAATTTTAGAGTTAAAAAAACATATCCATATTCTAAACAGAATATTGATACAATGGTAAAAAGTGGTGCAATTTTTTTATTAAAACTTTTTGACAATTTTTCAAAAAATTCAGGCAAATTTGAAGTGAAAGGGAAGGAAAAAAAATCAAAAAGCCTTACTGGTATTTTTCAGGAATTTCTAAAGGATTTCCTGGAGGAGCACTTCCATTGGGACATCATTCAAATCAATCTCCAGAACCTAATCATTTCTGTGATGCAAGTGAATGTGAAAATCCTTTTCTAATTAGTGGAAGCGTTAAATTATGTGGTCATGCTTATCATGATGACTGCTGGAATAAATTAAATTGCATTTGTGTTTATTGTCATAATTACCTTTCAGATTCAATTGATGAATTGTCTAAATCATATAATAAACGATTAGAAATGGACAATGACACTCAAGATGAACTTGAACTACCTAATGATGATTTATTAGAAGAAGAATCAAATAATGTTGATGCAGTCCCTGCTTATGAAGAGCTAAATCAAAATTAAATAAAATGCTTATGGGTAAATATTCTAATATTATTATATCTATATATTAATTCTATATTGCATGATTGTTAAGTATATCAATATATTTAGATTTTAGTGAAAATAAGCTATAGAATTTGAATCATATTGTTCTCTTACTGATCTAATAAGTCCTATAGAAAAATAATATAATAAAATTAATAATACATGCAATTTTTCATTGGTTGATCTCACTTAATTTTTGTGATACAATAACAGCCAATGATAGGATTTTTATCTATGCTGATAATAATTACTTGATGAAATATCAAATGATTAAAATGGTGGTAATGATGGTGATTAATATGAAATAAACAAAACATTAGACTTTAGGAATGTATTAGAAATAAAAATTTGGCATTTTATAATAATAATAAACTTATCACTTATGTTAACATGTCTAAATAGATCATGAAAACCTTTAAACTTTTGCTTCAAATATTAACCTATCAAAACTAAATTGATCAAGTTTTAAAATACAAGGAAGAATTAAGGCAATATATCAATATATCAATGTAAAAAAAAACAAGTTATAAATTAAGCACTTATTACCAGAATTAGACGATGACGAAGATAATTTGGCTGAATCCTTTAATTTTGGTCAAATTAAATTTTATTTCTATTTTTTTTATTATTTTTATTATTAATTAATCTATTCTTATTTTCATTATTTTTATTACCATAATATATTAATTTTGGTAAAAATTTTATATAGATATTCTAAACCAAACAATCTTAAATGAAGAGAGATTTTTAGATGTTGATGTTGATCAATCCTTTGCTAATAATGTTCATCATGCAGATGACAACAGTGCAAAATGGAATTTAAGTAGTTATTTGTAAAAGAGTTTCTGACACCACATTATGCAAAACTCTAGACAATAAAAATGCTATATAATATTTTTCATTTTTTTAACAAATTTATGGCATAACCATTGATATGTCCAATGGCCAATTTGTCTAATGAGAGTGCCAACTCTGCTTTAATGGAGCGGTTTTATTTTATTTTTAATAATGAAGTTCAATTTTTCTTTTTTTATAACTGTTGTGCGTTCTATGTGAATTTGCAATTCACGTACGTAAAATTCAAATTGGCCAATCAGAATTTCATTTCATATCCAAACACCCCACCCCAAAATTTTAGTTTCAATTTCACATATGACATAACCATGAAATACTTGGTAATACAAATGTTCAATAAATGAATGGTCTTTGACTCGACTTTTTAAGTGTTCTTTTTCGCTTTCGCCTTCACAGCCATTTTCGCCTAAATTTAAAATGTTGAGTTAAAGAAATTATTGAATAATAAGATAAAACTCACCTGAAAGAAAATTACATATCAAATTTATTCGAGTTTTTTTGTGAAACCGTTCACTCAATAAATAGTATTATAAACACAAAAATATTCTATATAAAAATTAAAGGAAAAATCTCACTGTAAAAAAAAAGAGCAAAGGCTGCAAGGATTATTAAAAGAACTATTTTATAAAAACTTTTGGCTCCCAAAAATGCCTGGTCGTATGCTTTTCCGATATACTATTGATGAAGTGATAAAACATAATAAAACTTCTGACCTTTGGGTAATTCATAGGAATAAAGTTTATGATGTAACAGACTTTGTATATGATCATCCTGGAGGACCAGAATTACTTGAAGAATGGGCAGGAAAAGACATTTCGAAAATCTTGTCAGATCCTGATTCACATTTACATTCTGAAGTGGCTTATCAAGTATTGTCAGAATCATGCATAGGAGAGATTATTCAAAATGGTAATGAATATATTTATTAGCGAAAGTTGCATGTTTATTATTATTATTAATAATTGAAATATATATATATAGCACATGGATGTGAACAAAAAAAAACAAACGTAGTCCATGATTATCAAAAAGAAAAGTTTTTGGATTTAAACAAACCATTATTTTCACAAATGCTTAATTATAATTTCAACAAAGAATTCTACCTCAACCAAATTCATCGACCTCGTCATATTTCATATTCAGCTAAATTATTCGGAAATGATTATTTAGAATTATTGACAAAAACACCTTGGTACATTATACCAATTGTATGGATTCCTATAGTAATTTATCATGGATATATTGCATCAAAAACTTTAAATTCAACAACATTTTCTATTTTATTTTTAAGTGGTATTGTAATTTGGACTTTGTTAGAATATGCCTTACATAGATTTTTGTTTCATATTGACAAGTTTTTACCTGATCATCCTTATGCACTTACATTGCATTTCACAATACATGGAATACATCATTACCTACCTATGGATAAGTTAGTATATAACAAATTATTATTGATAGTAATATTTATTAAATTAAATATACTCTAACGTATACATATATAAAAACTTATATACAGACTTAGGCTTGTTATGCCGCCAGTGCTTGGAGGATCAATTGCATATCCAATAATAAAATTAGAATATCTGTTGCTTCCTGAAAGTATTTCATGTGCTATAATTGCTGGCGAAGTTTTCGGCTATATTTGCTATGATTTGACACATTATCATCTCCATCATGCTCAACCATTTGGCAAACATTTCCAAACAATGAAGAAATATCATTTAGCACATCATTACAAAAATTATGAATCAGGTTATGGAATTACAAGTAAGGTATGGGATATGGTGTTTGGTACAGAATTAGGGTAATCTCATTCGGTAATTGTCATTATAGTCATCATTATTACAATGATATTACATTATTAATTAAATATCCAAGCTATTTAAATTATAAAAAAAATAAAAAAATATAAAAATGATTTTAAAATTGAATATATTTGTTTATAATATTTTAATACTAATATTGTTTGATTATTAGCAGATATCATTATAAATTTTATTTGCAACAATAAATCATACACATTATAAAAAAGGAAGATGTGAAGAATAATATTTAGTACGTAGAAAATTTTTAATTTAAATTTAAGGTTACAAGCAGCAATGACAGAGAAGACCAGAGTAATATGGAGTCAGTCCTGAGAGCAAATGTGGAATCTCATCCAACTCAGTCCAAATATACCAAGTCACCCAAAGTCCATCCGACAGTCTCTTCAAGTATGTTGTAACAGATGTACTCGAACATAAGTGAGGTGATCGTCCAGTTCGATTTTGCATTACAGTTTTTTATTAGTATATTAGCATCCGAATTAACAATGTTGTTATCTCAGTCATATGACATGAGTTTTATGATAAATTATTTTTAATAATTATGAGATGAGCACGGTCATCGAGATCAATGGCAACAAACAAACATTAAGATCAAACATTAACCCAATAACATTAATACTAACAATAAATTCAGCATATATACACACTATAAATTGTTTCAATTTTTGCAAATTAAGTAAAAGGATTTTCAAATCAAGATCAAAATACTCCAAATTAGGAAACTATTTGTATACCAATGATTTTTTTTAAATTATCTCGGCGATAGATTGTGTAATAGCTATCAAATCTGTTTTTTATAATACAAGTCACTTAGTCCCGTAACTTTTTATTGGTCATGTAGATCCTTCGAATCCTTCGAAAATGGAAATGCAACACCCCAAAATAAATCGTGTTTTTGAGACCTCCCTCTACAAAGTTACGATTTCATCTTGTTGATATGTCATGTTGTTGTGGAGGATCTGAGCTTCAAAGTTTCACAAGTTTACCGAGTTTACTATGTATAGCCCTGAAATTGACGCAAATTGAAACAAAATAAAAAATTTGAATTTTTTCCCTCACATTGCAGATCTTTTATCACATGAATTTCCAAATAATTTATTCTTTATATATATATAAAAAAAAACACAGCAAACAGCTAAATCCATTTATTTCAAATTTAATAAATAGGCTATTCCGTTGATCAAAGAAATGTGCAAAACATATACTTGCTATCTCCCACCTAGCACCAAAAATATATTTCATGGAAATATATTTCATTTCTATTATTAATGTCATTATTTTAACTAGTAATGAATGGTATTATATTATTATTTCCGATTTACTTACTATTTATGAAATGACCAGGAAATATCACATGACCAAACAATTTTTATTGCATTTTTGATTGGACTAGGTGACTTGCACCATAGATACCGTAAGATAACACCCCCGAAAGATAGTACCCACACTACTTTAAAACAATTGAAAAGTCATTTGTAAAAAGGGGTGCTATCTTTCAAGACTTTACGGTAAGCAGTCCAGTGTAACCAATGCAGATTTCTATAAATTTAGAAACCTTCTGCGGAAAATTTACTAATGTACGACGTCACACTCCCACATTCCCGCCCGCATTGAATTTTTATTTGTGACCCGCACTATATACGTTTGCAGATCTTATTTTCAAAAATCTATTACTATGGTTTCTTTCTATGGATATCAAACTCAGGGATTTATTGTGACCAAATGGTTATTGTCTAAACAGGATATTCATTATAATATATAGCTTGAAAATTCCGATGGAACTCCAATCCCCAAATCCTTATTTGAAAAATACATTACGTGTAACGTTCATTCTGAATAATTTGTACAAAATTGGCGCATATTTAATAACAACAACAATAAAGATTTATTAAATATTTAGTAGTCTCAAATGTGTGTATTACTTTGTGAAATTTTCTTTGAATAATTATTCAAACAACAACATTTTCTCTATGAACGGTTTGATGTATATAATAAGAACCGAAATATGAGCCATTTATCAACGGAACAACCTGAAATTTTATTTGGTGCGTTATGTTCACTGTAAATTTGTCTTCGAATGAATCACTCATTATGTTATTATTTACCATATATATACTAACTATAAATATTATTCCCACGGGTTTCATTTAAATTTAAATTTTACATCTTTTTTTTTCCAAAAATTTTTTTTCAATTACGAAAAAAATATGCCACCATTTTCATCATCGTCATTATCATTAGACGAAAGCGACGACGAAGAAGCAATATACGAGCCACTTTTACCCAGAACTCATAATAATAAACGCAAATTCTGCGTAAAATGTTTAGGATTTTTATATTGCCTTGGTGTGACGATCTTTTTGTTGATAGCAATCATCTCAATAATAGATTTGTTTCAACCATCTGAACCAATTTTAATCAATGATATTTCAATCATTCCCAATCAATATCATTTAAAACAAATAGGAAAGCTTTTAACTGATGCATGTATACTATAGATTTTTATTTTTATAAAATGTGAATTAATATTGTTATTATTATTATTTTTTTTAGGTGAGCTTTGTTCTAGATGCGATTATGTTATTGATTCACTTTCCATTGATGAAAATAAAACTTTACACGAAAAAAAGAACAACAATGAGTCATCTTCGATTGTTGCATCATCATCATCATCATCATCATCATCATCATCATCATCATCATCAATTACATTGGCCAAATTAACATCCACATCTAAATGGTATAATATTTTTTCGCGCAAATATTCAATTAGTGAATTTCATTTTAATCACACCTTAAATACAACGAATGAAGTTTCAACCGCCATTACAACATATGGTTGGTGGTATGGTAATATCGAAATCAGATTTCCTGCTGCAATTGATACTGCGATCATTTCAAAAGAAGAAGATGATGATGGTGATGGTGACGATGATATATTGAAACAATCTTGTGTGTACAAGATCAGCATCACCACATTTTTACATCAAGGTAGCATATTTAAGAAATGTGAAAATAATGGAGATTTGGAATTTTATAAGATTTCTTTGGTGACCGGAAATATGAAAAGAGGGTTGGAATTCTTTTCTCCTGATAAATCAATTGCATTTGCGAAAACAATGAGAACAAACTCAAAATTCTCTTCAACTCCTGAAAGGTAACTAAATAAATGACAACTGAAATTGTTTTATTTACTTGATCTCTAATATTTTCCTTGATATTTTTCCCTATTAGAAATGTTACCATTAATGAGAATACACCATTTCCAAACATATTGGTTGCCATTTATACCGTCTATCATGATTTGGCAGTTAGTAGTAGATCATGATGATTATATATTCTTATTGTTCTTATTAGATTTGATTAGATTGATTATAATTATTGTAATTATTTATTTTATTATCAACTTGTACTTTTGTAATGAGATTCTTTTAGAAAAAAAAGTCATTAAAAAATTGTAAATTGTTATTTTTACGCCAACGCAAAATTGCAAGGGGGAATATAGGTTCTATATATCAAGGTGATGTTACACGTTAACAGAATAGTAAAACAGGTTTTTTACGTTATATACATATATATATATATATTAATAATAACTACCAATTGAAACTACTGAAAGTTTAAATAGCGGCATCACCACTTTTAATACCGTAATTAGGTAAAGTCAATATACAAGTATGAAAAGAACAGTAACTTTTATCTATTAAATTAAAATAATTTTGGGCATTGATTATCAAAAATAGCCTTTGTGGCGCAGAATATGTCTAAGGGGAATGTGCAAATGACCTCATATGGGCACTCCCCAAGATTGAATTTTATTGGTTGCACAATTAATTCAGCCAATTTGCCCGACAAATAAATATATTAATATCATACGAAAGATTTGATTTTTTTATTAACAATATAATAATTTCTTTCTCCAAAAAAAATAAATCAATAAATTATTATAAAATGTCTAATCGTAAGAAAGTGCTTTTAAAGGTAAATAAATAATGAAAATCAAACATTGTATATATATATATATTATTAAAATTTTCTTATGGGACTTCTAAAATTTACTTCTTTCTTTCCTTCAATCCTTTCCTCCTTAAATTCTTAAAAGGTAATAATTTTGGGTGATAGTGGGTAAGTTACATATATTAAAACCGTTTCGCGAGATTATAAAGATCTGTCGAATATATACATACATATATGTATATAACAAAGCTATATTTAGTAACGTTAATATATTTATTAATATTATTAGTGTTGGAAAAACGTCTTTAATGAACCAATATGTGAACAAAAAATTTACAAACCAATATAAAGCCACTATTGGGGCTGATTTTTTAACTAAAGAAGTTTTGGTTGATGATTGTCTCGTAACAATGCAGGTATATATAATAAATTCACTAGAGTAGTTCATGCATTCATTTACTCATTCATTCAGTTCAAACGTTTAATTCATTATATATAACTATTTAAATAAAAGATATGGGACACTGCAGGACAAGAACGATTTCAATCATTAGGTGTTGCATTTTATAGGGGAGCTGATTGTTGTGTTCTTGTTTACGATGTCAATAATGGCAAGAGTTTTGAAACTTTAGATAGTTGGAGAGATGAATTTTTAATCCAGGCTTCTCCTCGTGATCCTGAGAATTTTCCTTTTGTTGTTTTGGGCAATAAGATTGACGTCGAAGAATCAAGAAGAATGGTAACGATTATTATTATTATTACCTATTATTATTACCGTTGTTATCAATAGTATTATTTCAATGATTCAATTTATACCATAATTAATATCTATCCATCTATTTATATACACATCTTAGGTATCTCCAAAACGCGCCATGACTTGGTGCCAGTCAAAAGGAAACATTCCTTATTTTGAAACAAGTGCCAAAGAATCAATCAATGTAGAGAATGCATTCATGACAATTGCTAAAAATGCTTTGCAACAAGAAAATGATGCAGAAATGTATGTTGATTCAGTTTATATTTTATAATGGATATATATGTTTCTATTTAACAATTCACTAATAATCTATTTTATAACTGTGTGTGTAAATAGATACAATGATTACACGGATGCGATCAAAATTGATAGCGAAGCTCTCAATGATGGGTGTGGATGTTAATTAATTATATTTTTCCTCCGCAAAAAATTAAATTTTGAAATAAAAGTTAAGTGAAAACGAGAAATTCTTCAAGGACTTTTGTCTGGTTTTAAGATCTTGATTTTTTTTTATATTGTTATTAATAATTATTATTTCGAAAAAGAAAAATTGATAGATTTTTTCCTTCTTTTAAATCTTTAGTTAATTACAATTATATATATATGTGTGTGTCATTAAACTATATTTATAAATTAATATTTAATATATCTTTATATTTTTGCTTTAATTATAGTTTTTATTTAAAATTTTTGTATTCAACATTTAATTGCTACTTAAGGATTTCTTTGTTTATTATACCTTTCAATTATTTTATTTTTGTGCCAGTAGAAGAAATATTGTGGTGATGGTGAGATTAAAATTAATAATTTGTTTATATAATATTTACTTTCCCGTTTTTTCTTTAGTATTAATTGTGGAACACAACAATTCTAAAATGGCAAAACTAACATGTCATTATTAATACTAATACTAACACTAGATTTGCTTTGCCCTACCATTTTTTCCATTTGAAGATAAATAAATGGGTCATTAGAGACTCGCATAATTAAAATTTTGATGAATTAATAAAAAATTTGATATTATGTAATGCCATTTTGCTATTTACCACCTTGAAATTTCCTTTTAAGAAAATTAGCAGCGTCAAATAATAGTTCCTATCCCAAAATTGGAGTTTATCAAAATAAATCTCACAATCATTAATAATATTGATATTTAATAATACATTATTATTAAAACTTGTGTCCGTTCAGCCCCAGTGTTTAACTGGATTTATCAAAAAAAGCAGGAATTTTGTAATGATATGTCAGATTAAGTGAGATTGTGTAAGTGACAAACCATATTTTGTGACTATTTCGAATTGACACAACAAGATTTGATTTTGCATTACTGTATCCTCCCTCTCTCAACCAACATCAAAAATAATATAAATTTTACTTTTTTGTACTGTTTAAAAAAAAATTTTAATCTAATTAAATTTTTTCAAAAATGTATTCTTTAAAAACCACACCCTCTCCACCATCCTCTCCACCATCAGCCTCATCCTCTGCTTTTACAACCACAAAAATTGATAAACCTTCCCTGCCTCCTACCACACCAAGAAGGAAGTCCATAGTAGTATCCGATGAAGTAATAATCAATAGTATTGTTACCGGTAGTATTGTATCATCTGGCTCATATCCGAGTCATGATAATAATAATCATTACAATAACAATAACAATAATCATTCAATTCAAGCCTCATACAAACAATCATCATCTGATCAAATCAATGGAAATCGTCCATCGTATTCTTCAATAAAAATAAATCCTCATACTAAAGAAATTTTTGTTGAACCTTCTCTTGCTGAAGGTACTCCTCTATTAAAAGTTTCCGCAAAGAAGAAAAAACAAAAGATTTTTAGAATCGATGTAGGTCAAGGTCGTATATTATGGGATTCCAAAAAATCAGGAAAAGGCATGTCGTTCTATACATTCATACATTTAATCAATTGAAATTGAAATTTTGATTATTAATACTTTTACAAAAAAAATAAAATAAAAATAAAAATAAAAATAAAAATAAATACATTAGTCAACATCGAAAATATCAAAGAGCTTCGGGTTGGTGAAGCAATAAGAAGTTATAGAGAACAATTTAAGCTCAGTGTGGACTATGAATCACGATGGTTCACTATTGTTTATATTGATTCAGGAAAATATAAAACACTTCATCTTGTTGCTCCAACACCTAAATTGTTTAATACTTGGGTGGACAACTTGGAGAAACTTTATTTGCACAGAAAAGATTTAATGGGTGGTTTGGGCCATTTGAGAAAACGTCAGTCTGTTTGGTTAAAACAACATTGGAAACAAGCGAATAAAGATGGCGATTCAAAATTAGGGTTTGATGAGGTGGTTAGATTGTGTCGTCAATTAAATATTAACATGTCAAAAGCATCTTTAAGAAAACAATTTGATGTGAGTAGAATGAATACGTATATATATATATGTGTGTTTATTTATTTATTTATTTATTTATTATAATAAATATTTCATTGATAATAATAATTATTTATAAAGGAAGCTAATGATAATAGGAACGATTGGCTGGATTTTAGTGATTTTAAAAGGTTTGTAAAAATAATCAAGAGAAGGACCGAATTAGAAGAATTATTTACTAGATTAGCAACAGCACGTGAATCGGTTTTAACTTTAATAGAATTCAAGAATTTCCTAATAGATTATCAAAAGGTACTAATTATTTAATTATATTAATAATAATAATAATAATAATAATAATAACAACAACAAAAACACTCATTACATGCATAATAACCATTGTTGCGTAGTGTAATTTAAAGGAGTTAGAATATGAAAATTTATACTTAAAATTTTGTAATAAAAACACAAAAGAAATGACATTAGAGGGTTTTAGTAGTTTTATGATGTCAAGTGATAATCCTACATTTTCATCAGAACATGCAAAAATTTATCAAGATATGGATCAACCTTTATCACATTATTTTGTAGATTCCTCTCATAATACGTAAATTAATTATAAAATCTATAAATTATATTAGTTCATCATTATTATATTTATTAAATTTATATACCACCCATTAATTTCTTTTTCTTCAATTATTATAGATATCTTCTTGGCCATCAATTAACAGGTGAATCATCCGTAGAAGGTTACATACGCGTATTACAAAGAGGATGCAGATGTGTTGAAAGTATGTTTTATAATAATAATAATAATAATAATAATATCATAATGCTACAATCGACAACAATAATAATATATTTTTTATAGTTGATTGTTGGGATGGGCCTGACGGACCTGTAGTCACACATGGTCGTACTTGGTATAATATTTATAGTATTCATATCTCAATTTAAAATTTATCATTGGTGATTCTTTGCTGGTTTTATTGAAAAAAAATTTATATCTTTCGTTTTAGGACATCTAAAATTTTATTTCAAGATGTCATATCAGTTATTCGCACTTATGCATTTAAAGCTAGTCCTTATCCACTCATTTTATCACTTGAAGTTCATTGTTGTATTGAACAACAAGGCCAAATGGCCTTTATACTAAATAATCTTTTAGGAGAAAGTTTGGTCACTAAATTTCTATACGATGATGAAACAACGTTACCAAGTCCTAAAAGCTTGATGCATAAAATTCTATTAAAGGTAAAAACGGTCAATTAATTATGACAGGGAGAAAATATTCTAGAAATACAGCAATAATAATAACAATTACAACAATAAAATTATTCATTCATTAGGGAAAAAATCTTCCATCAGATGCTCCCGATGATTTTTTTGGTGATTCTACTACTGATACTGAATCAGCTACCGATAACGAATCAGATGTTGAACCATCAAAAAATGATAAAAAACCAAAGGACAAACCAAAAAAGGAAAAAACTCGTGTTTCCAAAGCGCTTTCTGATTTAATAATTTATTGTTCAGCTACCAAATTTAGAGGATTTGAGTATCATCGTGGTTAGTGTCTTTCTTTTTTTTTTTGAAAACATTGTCAATTAAAAAATTCACGCTTCTGTTTCTTCCCTGCATCTTTTTTTTTTTTGTTAATAGAAAATTCATCATACTATCATATGTCATCTTTTTCTGAGAAAGTTTCCACGCGTCTTTTAAAATCAGAAAAATTGGCATTCATTCGACACAACACAAAACATCTATCACGGATTTATCCTGCAGGTTTTCGAATAAATTCATCAAATTACGAACCACATCATCAATGGATAGTTGGTAGTCAATTGGTTGCATTGAATTGGCAAACATTTGGTTGGTTATTTAAAAAACAAAAAGAAAACAAAATTAATTTAAAGCTTAATGTCTAAAAAAGATATTATTAATCATTTCTATTAGACCTTGGAATGCAGATTAATCAAGCTATGTTCGCTGTGAACGGTAGGTGCGGATATGTTCTCAAATCAGATAGATTACGTAATCCAGATTTATGTTCATCATCGGATCAACCAAAACCAAGAACCTTATCAATAGAGGTATTAAAAAAAAATTTTAATATTAATATAAACGTGTAACTCGAACGAAAATTAAACTATATATAATTTCCTTCAACATACAAAAAATTTAATAAATAGATAATTTCAGCTCAACAGCTTCCCAAACCAAAAGAAGCAACTAAAGGAGAAATAATTGATCCGTTCGTTGAGGTTACGCTGTTAGTTCCAAATTCTGAGGCCGTAATAAAAAAAACTAAAACAATATCAGACAATGGATTTAATCCAATATGGAAGGAGAAGTTATCATTTACAATTGAATGTGAAGAAATTGGCCTGGTTTTTTTACGGTAAGATTTTTTTAAAATAAATATTAAAACAAGCTTACATTCTATTAATTGTTTATTAAACATGCATATTTTATTTATTTCAATTTACTAATTAATTAATTTTTTCAATATAATTTTTTATTCGTATCAAAGATTTTGTGTTTTGGATGAGGATGTTAGAACGAACGATTTCATAGCATATTATTGTACACCTTTAACTAGTTTACAAATGGGTAGGATGTGAAATGTTATTGAATTGCTAATTAATAATTATACTGATTATACCAAATATATTAATTACAGGGTACCGTCATATTCCACTTCAGGATATGAATGGAGAACAATATCTTTTTACGACGTTATTTATTTGTTCTTCATTTAAATAAGCCTGCTGGCAACTAAAATTATTATTTATTTATTTTAATTTAATATAATCATATCACAAACTTTTTCTTTTGTTTAAGTTTGTAATATATAGATGATTTTTCCTTTAAAAAAGGAGAACATGATTTAAAATTTTCTTTTTCCTTTCCTTTCCTTTTCTTTTCTTTTTAATTTATAAAATTTCTAGGTTTATTGCATATACATATATAATATATATATGAGTCTGGAATTAATTAATTAATAGATACAATAGAATTTGACATTATATATGTATATAAATTTAGTTATTCTGCTTTATTATTTTTATCATGTAAAAACTAGTTTACAATTGTGAACGCAAAATGAAAAAAATAAAGTTTACTTTCTTCTCGGTTTCTCTGCTTGGAAAAACATATAACGAATGATCAGTTATTTTGTTAAATCTCCCTGAACAGAAGGATCTTGAAAAGTGTGTCGTCCAATATATGTTGACTGGTGTTAATGGTTTGTAGTAGATGTATAGGTTCTTGGGAAGGGTGGTAAAGTGGAATGAGAAGTTGAGAGCAATCTTGATGCACCAGCAATAGCAATGAATGAGGATCATACTATACTCCTTCCACCTTGAACATATCTTTTGCAGTCTGAATTCCATTTTGCCATACTACACAATGTTCTTCATTGTCTGAAATGGGATTGACCAGGGTACTTCTACATAAAATCTCCTTTATAAAGAGGTGCTTCTTGAACAGGGTTTTGTTCGGCTTTTCTTTCATAAGGCTGCAATTTCACATCTCCAGGTTTGATGAAGCAAGCTTACCTTTGATTCGAGGATTTGGACTAGCTTTTCAGTATCAATTTCCGGCTGTGCTGTTTGAGATTCTAATTTCAGGATCACCAAAGAATTCATGCACAAATTCACGCTCTTCTTCATTTAAACACGTAAAGAACGGGGTTTTCCCTTGATCCTTTTTCAAAATGCTTCCAACAATGCTGTAATTTTAGGTTCCATAGTTGATTTGATGTAAAAATAAAAATTCGATTCTATTTTAGAGATGAATCCAACCAATCAGAACACATTGAACATATCCGTGTAGATCAGATAAATAAAAGATGATCAATCACCCACTCGTTCATAAAATTTTTTTTTTAAAAAAATGACATCATCATCTTATAATTTCACAATTATTGATTCAAGCATAGCAGCAATGATTTCAAGAATCATCACACATCCACTTGACACTATTAGGGTGCGTCTTCAAACTTCTACAGCAGTGAATTCTAATATTAATAATTTTGTTGTTTCTGCTGCCAAAATTAATGTTAGAACGTCATATTTTCGTAATTTGTACAAATATTCTATTAGACGCTCGCCTCTAATTATGCTGATTCGTAACACATCATTAATGGATTATTATAATGGATTATTGGTAGCAACATTGCTAGGCGTGCCAGCTTCATCAACGTATTTATACATATATGACAAATCAAAATATTATATATCAGACAATTTTGGAATAAGAGATGACAAGATGATAAATCATATGATTAGTGGAACTATAGCAGAGATAGTTAGTGGGGCTTTTTGGACGCCAATGGAAGTTTTAAAAAGTAAACTGCAAATTCAAGATTCAACCAGTGGCAGCAATACATTATCAATGATAAAAAGAATAGTTAGAATAGATGGAGTTTTAGGATTTTTTCGTGGATATTGGATGTCATTATATGTTTATGTACCACATACGATTTTATATTTTACAACTTATGAGAAACTTAAACAAATTAATTTTCTAAACAAAAACAATACTAGCAGTAATAGTAATATTGACTATGCTATCTATTCAAGTATATCAATTACAATAGCAGGATCAATATCAAATATTCTAGATGTGGTCAAGACAAGATGGCAGACCATATTTTCTAATCAACAATCAATCAAATCACCCATTGATATTATTAAATCAATGTATATTAATGAGGGTGGATTGATTGCATTTACTAAAGGAATGAGTGCAAGGGTTCTATGGATGATACCAAGTAGTTCTATTAGTATGACAGTATATGAAATATTAAAAAATAACAGAAACAATTTACAAAACAACAAAGACAATTATAATAACAATGGGATTTAAAATGAATTGGTTTTTATAATTTTTTTTGGAAAGAAACAAGTTTATAATCTATTATTATGAAAGTAAGCATTACGCATTATATAAAAAAACGTATTACTATTAATCTCTTCGATTATATATAGAGAGCAACAGTGAAAGGTTTACTTTAGATGCCTAAAAGAATTTCATACATATTATTTATGTGAAACAGATGGAATGAAGACATGTTTATATATTGTGATTTTTGTTTTTTGTTTTATTAATTAATATTTAATACAAAGAAAATTTGAAAAACTAGGGAGCGAGAACGATTCTATTAAATATGTCATCTATCAAACTAAGTGTAAATGATTCTTCACTTTGTTTTTGTTGAGTATAAATAATTCATAAAATCTATTCATCACTCTCTTATTTCATTTTTTTATTGTTTTCAGGTAATTAATGTGTTTGAGCAGTATATGATAAAAAAATTGTTTATTTAATTTTTTTTTTTTTAGAATATTTGAAAACTAGATGTAATAAATATTTTCCAAAAAAAATATAACGGGCGTGGATTTTTTTTACGTCGATCATTTGTATGGAAATGTTAATCACATTAAAAAATGTTTATTTCTTTCTTCTTCCTCTTCTAGTTCAAATACTAAATTCCATAAATAATTGGAAACTTCATATTCATCCGATGCATTATCTATTATCGCGACATTGATATCATCATTTCCTTCTACAATAATAATAATTGTTATAATTGTAGGAAAAATAAAATAATGATGATACAAATAAATTATATTTACCAATTATTACTTTTAATTTTTGAGTATCTGGATTTTCAAAAAAACGAATTCCCAATTTACGAAGCAATGCCAATATAAGTCTTTATAAATAAACAAATATAAGTCTTCAGTATTTACTCTCTCGTTAAACCAATCAACAACAATATTATCAATTACTAACAAAGAGTAATCTTCTTTTTTCAACCCTTTAGCATCAAAATCTTCTTGTAACATTTTCGATTCTTTTTTTAAATTTTCATAATCTAAATTTAAAGTTGTATATTCATTAAAAGAGTCAAGAAATAAATAAATATTTATTTATTATAATAACACACGATTAACTATTGATGTAAAAGGATATTGGATTTCTTTGTCTAAATTTAATATTGATGACGACAAATTAGATTTGATTGATTCATAATTATGTTTACCAACATTATTATTGTTATTATTATTGGCATCAAAATCATCACAATGTTCCAATTTGTTCACTTCAATTTTTAAATTTTCCAATTTTTTGTCCATACCTTGTATATATATAAATATAAGGATTATATTTATACATACATACGTACATATATATATATATATATACACACACTCATATACACTAATAATAAAAACACTTTTGCTTACTTTTTATCTCATTTTTTATAATTTCAGATTTATGATGCATTATTTCCTCTCGTTTTCTAACATTTTCTAAAGTCTCTCTAAACATATTTCTACAAACACTAATATTACCACTAACATTACCACCAATGCCAGTCTTGTTACAAATATTGTTATAGTCCTTCATAATATGTAACAGTTCATGAATATGATTATCCATTTTTTTTATCTAATTTTGGTTTGTTTTTAATTTTTCAATTTTTAGAAATATGAATACGATCATCATAAAACGCGTGTTATAGCATAGTGGAAGTTTGTTGTTACACGAAATGTTATACAGAACTCATTGCTTCACTAGTATATAGTTGTTACCTCTCTAAATTGGAGATCAAGTTCAGATCCGATTCAAATCCAATTCATCACTTACTTTTTATTGCCAGAATGTTTGCCGTGTATTGTAAAGTTACGTTGCACAATATAAAAAATTAGTGCAACATTTCAAATTTCCACTATGCTGCGTGTTATCTGTTATATTAATATACAAAATACATTCAATTTTTCACAAATACTTTAACTTAAAGCTATATGTATACGGTAGCTCTGCGTACTTCATCATGGTTACTATTTAGGACAATGCTCGAATGAAGATTTTTATAATTAAATAATTTTTTAATATTAATAAATAAAACCTTTGCTATAATATTAACTTGCAAAAAAAAAAAAATACAGATATTCGATGATAATAATGATACATGCAGTTCATAGTATTTTTGAATCTCATGGTAACTATATCTACATGATGTAAGGTTAACTAACATCTTTGTCTCGTATTAGAAGAAAACTCCAGAGAATCAATAGGCATTATTCTTCTTAAAACCAACCTTCATTTAATAATTATATTAATACCAAAAATCTTTATTTCTTTCTTTGCAATGCAAAAAAATAAATGAAGGATTTTAGGGATTATATTTATTCAAGAAAGAATTGTTTTGAAGGTACATGAGTTTCAGAGTTCTTTTTATACATATTACAATTTTATCAATGAAAACCAATTAACTGGTTTTATCGTTGGCGAAGCGGTAAATTAACTATATGCGGCATAAAACACTTTAAATAGTACTTTGGATATTTAGAATTTTTATTCTTTGTTCTGAATAATAAAAATTGGTTAGTATATTAAAAAAACAAAATAGTTGCATAATTAACGCACACATTATAATTACTTCTTGAACGATTCTAGTCTTGAATCAATACCATATTCACTTAATATATTTCTAATGTTAACGATGGTGGTTGCACAATAGCCCAGACTTATCTCAACTCTATTGATGTAATAAAATAGAATGCCATGTTATCTATCTATCTTTCAACACAATGACAAAATACATTCTTCAAAAAAAAAAATAAACATGGAAAAACTTAAATCCAAGATGATTAGTTCTAAAATCTGGATGTGATCAGAATATCCAAAATGTGGCAAATTTTGTAACTCTTTCATAATCGCAAATTTCATTTGGGGTAGTTATTGGATAATTCCTTTGCACAAGGAAAGTTATCCATCAACATGACAAGTTCCAAGACAATATTTGTATTAAAATAAAATATCAAATTAATCTGATTCATTCTTGTTAAATGTTGAAAAATTATTATTACAATTTAATGAATGAATAAGAATAAATAAATTGAATTGTTATAAATTTTGTTGTATGTTTAGACGATTTGTAAGAACAGATAATATTTCTTCACTTGATCGTTCAATTTTTAAACGAGCTAAAGCATCACCTCGTGTCTTTCCTAAATTAAGGATAATAACATGACTTCCTAATTCTTTTGCCAAAAACACAAGTCTATATGCTGAATACGTAGTAAGCGTCGATCCAACAACCATTAATATTTTGTTCCTTAAAATGATTTCGGTTGATTTTTTTCTAACTTCAGGCCTAATATTTTCACCAAAGAACACCACTGAAGGTTTATAAAGTCCTGATTCACATTGTTCGCATGATGGATAATTAAAATTTTCATAGGTAATGTTTGAAGGTAATTCAATATCACCATCAGGGTTTGTTTTAGGATTGGCCTTGGACATTTCCAAAATTTTGGAAAATTCTACCCATTTTGGATTCAAATTCATTAATATCTCTTGATAATCTGGCCGTCTTTTCTTGAAGCCACATTTTAAGCAATGTACCTCATGTAATGTTCCATGTAATTCTAAAACATTTTGAGTTCCTGCAGCTTGAAGAAGCCCATCTACGTTTTGTGTAATAACATCTTGAATATATCCAAGCGATTGCAATTCTTTAATTGCAAAATGCGTTTCATTTGGTTTTGCTGAATATATATTTTTCCATCCAAAAAATGACCTAGCCCAATAACGTTGTCGAATATGATGATGTGAAACAAACTTTTATGTATATAGATATATTTATTATTTATTCAATTATAAATTTAATTGAAGATAAAGAGAATGAAAATATTACTTCATTATATAATATTGACTTGTAACTTTTATTTGTTTTATAAACTCCCTATATATATATATATATTTTATAGTATATTATAATAATAAATTGAATAATAAATAGTTGATTTAAAATAATTAGTTTGTTTTTTACATTTATTCCACGATAATCAGGTATTCCAGAAGCTGTACTAATTCCTAAATAATTACAAACATCCTTCTTAGCCTAATTGTATAATACGATAATAGAAAGAGATACTTTAAAAAAGAAAAACCTATATATTACATACCTGCACCACTTAATATTGATAATTTTCCTTTATTCTCTTTAAAAAAAATCGCCAAGTTATTTATTGAATCATCGTTGGAAATTGATGTTAAATTTTTATAAAAAGTTTTCAAATTCTTCAAAATCATATGTGCAAAATTTTTGTAGATCACTACATATTTATTTTTAGTGTGTATAAAAAATAAAAACAAACTGGGGGAATTTCAACTACCTGAACAAAAATGGTTTCATCGGTTTCATCACCTTCAACTTATCCTTTAAAAGGAATTTATTTTTTCTTTTCAAATTGGATCCTTGTTCGAAGAGTTATAGTTATATTAATAATTACATTATTAGCGTCTCTTGTAACTTTGGGTCTCGTCTTTGGTTTTCTTTTAAAACTTCAAGCACATGCATTAATATTTGCTAATTGCCCAGCTTGGATAGCTTGGATAGTTTCAGTAATTTTTTGTTTGCTGGAAAGTGTGGTTATCGTTATTATTATATATTTAATTATTACTCCTATTTGGCAAGATGCTTTATTTGACGATGTTTTAAGATTGAGAGGATTAAATCATGTATTGGAAAGAAAAGGAAGACCATCCGATTTGGTATTATGCTGCCGTGGTTTATGCTCGGGTCTTTTTTTGTTAATGTTCCAAATATACGTTTTAATATTAATTCAGGTATTAATTTAATCATTACTACTACTACTACTGATATAATAATAGTAAATAAAATTAATAACAAGTTTCTTTCTCTTTCTTTTTAAAAAAAGATAATAACGCTTTTAATCACAATGCCATTACATTTATTTCCAGTCATTGGAACATTTTTATATTGTTATTTGAATGGATGGATAATGACATGGGGTCATCAAATACATTATCATTTGGAAATTAAACATTGGAGTGTTAATCAATCAAGAAAGTTTGCATGGAGGAATCGTGAAGATTACATACAGTTTGGTGCTATAGCAGTTGCACTGGAATTAATACCAATATTAAATCTCGTATTCTTCTGGACAAACGTTGTCGGAGCTGCATTATGGACAGCTGATGTAAGTTGGGAGTTTTAAAAAAAAAAAATCTAATAATATTAATAATATAGCAATAATAATTATTAAATTACTCATAGGTTATTGTTCATGAAGAACAAAATAATTTAATAAGAAATGATGCGGATGGATTCAACGGTTCACACACTCTAAATGATCCAACATCAACATCTTCATCTTCATATAAAGCTGCTCAAAGAATGAACAATGATGGATATGGTGTTGTAACTGTATAATATTTTAAATTTAAAATTTATTTATTTTGTGAATTTAATCTTTTTTTTTTTGATTTCTTTTATAATATCATATTACAACTAATTGCTATCATTGTTATTATTATTATCATTATTATAAATTTTTTTCAAATTGACAATCTTTGGATATTATGAATTATCTTAGAAAAGTAATAGTTAAGAAGATCCATCTTATTTCCATAGTCATCATGAAAGATGACTTTTAAAATCGTTGTTGATCTACAGGATGGAGGACATAACATGCTTTTTTTGGAATGTAAGATGATCTTTGACTTTGTAAGATCTATAATATATTGATCAAGATCAAACTATCATTTCTGATTTGATCTTGAGTAGAGCTATCATGCACTTTGCCTTGATAGTCCATTTTCACTCCCATCTTTTTACCTTTATCTAACACATCATTTTCTGGAAGTTTATTTGAGATAGGTTACTAACTACTGTTGTCATAGTTAATATTAAAGACACAAAGGTGTGGTAGTCGTTGTGGCACTATTTTTTAATTGTCAGATTCCTCATTTTCTTTTTTAGCATGGTGGAAAGAAAATGGAAAATTTCCCTATGAGCAAAAAATATCTGCAACATCTGTATAGAAATAGACATAAATTTATAAGTTAAAAATGATAAATAATTTTTGTCTGAAAGTATATTTGAATTACTAGTTTGATATATTTGGTAATCTTTTGCCACATAACCCACATCAATATTGTTAATATTATCATGTTGTTTATGACAGTAGATGAGATTTTATCATTTTTCTATAGGTTATCTAAAATTGATGGTTTCTTTGTGTTATCCCAACCTGTAGAACAAATATGGATGTCTGCAACTGATTTGGCATTCTGCAACTCAAGAGCTTATAACCAGGCAGGGTTGCTGTTTTGTCATGACACACCTAGAACTGTCTTTCTAAACTATTTTGAAACCAGTTTCAAAGGATTTTTTTAAACTGGTTTAAAAGCACAACTCTAAATGCACCCACTCATAAGCAAAAGTTTTGACCTAGAAAAGGTGACTTATTTGACAAAATTCCATGTCACTTACCCAAAATTATAAATTAGGTTAATGTCAAAGAAACAGAGAATTTAAAAAGATAATTAATCTATATATAACAAACACTGTTTTAGAATTTTCCTCATAATGCAGAACATGAAAGATACCAAAAAGATTCTTTGAAAACAAAAAGCACAGTGCAATTTCAGAGTTCCAAATCCCCACTCTGAATTGCAATCTTCTAAACTTGAATCAAGTTGCAACTTTTCAGAATTCTTGGTTACAGAAATATTAGGATTCACATATGCACCCTTGACAACAATGCAATATCTATAAACTGGCCCATTCCTCCACTGAAGTTTAATTGCATCATTGTATCATCACAGAGAGGTAAGATTGGCTTTATGTACATCATAAAAAGATGAGAACAATGTAGTGATTTCCAAATGTTGTATATTGAAATGACATGATTTTTGCAATTTGTCAGGTACTGATCAGCTGCTCATGTGACAAACTGAGTAAGATAAATTATAAGCATTTAATTAATTTAATTACAGAATTGTTTATTAGAAATTCATTCATGAAAATAACTAAATAGATGGATACATGGATAACAAGGATATTGAGAACATTAACAGATAACTAACCTTGAATCTGTCTATACTTGCTGCCCAAAGTATCACCCAATCCTAAATCCCAAAGTCACAAAGCCACAAATCCCAAATTCAAAAAAATGAATTAATTTTCAAAAATTGGATATATACAGATTCAAATAACTGACATTATTTCGAAATTACAAAAGATTTATTTAATTCTCTACTCTATTTAAAATAGCATCAACATCAAAATTAAGATCACCATGTTGAAACCACCAAATTAAGGCTTGATTTACATGTTTTGTATCATAATAAGCACTTTTGTTTGAATGTTTAGTAGATGTTTATGTTGAAGTAGGTGTGGTTTCTGTATCTTGAGTCTCTTCCTCACTGATCAAATGTAAATATTCAAATGCATAGTTCTCTTGGTATTTTAGCTTTGCAATAGAGTGCTAAATGTGCTTTTAAAATTTATGGTTTTCCTCCATTTTCATGAAGTTGAACAGAAATTACAAACAGCACCTTTATGAGTCTTATGAGGATCATCAATGGAGGTAAAATATTTCCAAACTTTATCTTTTGGATGTCCATTAGTTATTGCAATATTAAAATTATCGTGATACCAAAAATTTGATAAATATTGTTACCAGAATTAGACTTTGACGCATAAATTTTGGCTGAACCTCTTAATTCCGGGCTAATTTAAATTTTATTTCTATTTTAATTATTTTTTTTTTCGTGATTTATTTTTATATTTATCACTTTCTATTTTTATTTTTATTTTTATTTATTATTAACTTGTATAATTATTTTATTTTATTATTATTATTATCGTTATTCATTTTATTATTCTTATTATTATTAATTAATTCGTAACACGTTAGTTAATATTTATTTAATTTATTTAATTACATTAGTAGAAATTAGTGACGATGCGCCCATATGGGCTCACGAACCCAAACGGGTGCGCGAGCCAATATGGACTCCAGAACCCAAATGGGATTATAATTAACTAACATGTATATAATGACATCAGGAAATTTTTCTGTAATATTATGCAAAAATCATACAAAAAATTGTGCGATTGTTACATTGAGTGTAAACATTACATAATTTTTTATGCAAATATTACAACTTTGCATATTAAAATTTATGGACGTAATATTACGGCGGGGAAAATTTTCTTGGTGGGCTTGAATTTGACCTACTGTAAAAATAACTTGCAAATAAGTTGATTAGTTTCGACTAAGGAAAAACTTGCAAATAAGTTAATTAGTTTCGACCAAGGAAAAACTTTCTTACAAGTTAATTAGTTTCGACTAAGGAAAACTTGCAAACAAGTTAATTAGTTTCGACTAAGGAATAACTTTGTAATAAGTTAATTAGTTTCGACTAAGAAAAACTTGTAAACAAGTTAATTAGTTTCGACCAAGAAAAACTAAATAAATTAAATAAATAAAGTAGTAATTATTTTATTTAACACTTTTATCTTTAAACAAAATTATTCGCTAATACCAAAATCAATTCGTTGATAACCTATTCATTCTGATCCACACACAAATACAAAAATAATTGTTATCACCAATTAAATACGCTCTCCCAAATTTAATCGGTGACAATATCATCATCATTTTTCTATTTTTAAGGCATTTGCTAGTTTCAAATTAAAGACAAAAATATTTCTTGGATTTGTTTTTAAGTAAAATAATTAATAACGAGAAGTTTCATTTTTTGTTATATTGTTAAATTGTTTTTAATACCAATAAAATAGAATAACAATCATTTAACCATCTAATCACTAATAATATAATTAAAGAATGTCTAGCCAAGCAAACGTTAATATTGTTTGATTATCTAATATTATGTTGTGTTGTTTAAATTAAAAAAACTAATTTATCCAAAACACTGATTTTTTGTCAGACATTCCATACATCAACTATTACCATACAAGAACCACTTCTCAGACAAAAAAAAAAAGAAATCAGGAGAGTAACGCATAACAATCGTAGCAACGCAATGTAACATAAGGTGAAACGTTTAAAAAACTAGAATATTTCCCGTACAATGCAAAATTGCTAAAAATAGTTAATTAGTAATTAAAGGTGAACGAATATGTAGAACACGGGAATAATCAAAATAAAATCAATCATACAGTATTAAGAATTTGACACGGGTTTCATATCCGTTTGATAAAAAGACAGATTATCTAGCTTCAAATTTCTATAGAAACTCATTTTTGAATAAAGTGATGATGGATGGTGATGGATGATTGATTGATTACAATTACTAATAATAAAATGGTTGGACGATGCAAGATGGTCCAAAGACATTATTGATGGTTTCGAAAGACTTGGATATGATGAAAAGGTAGTTAGTCGCTTCATCTATAACTCTTTATTTGAATTTTGCCACCCAAGAACAAAATATCGAGGATGCTTTTAAAGTTAGCTCCATCACCAATAACACAATCATATACGGATCCATTTTGGCGGTTCCTTGAAAGATTCAAAGAATATCGTAGTAATATGGCGAGTTTGGACATTTCTTGACCGTAGATTTGAATGGAAATTAACCAACTTTATTATTATTTAGAAATTAGCGTTGCGGTTAGAATGTTAGATGCAATGAAGTTGCTATTAATTAATTTAATTGTATATAAGAAGCTCAAATTCGACACACTTGTAGAATAACTTTGTAATAAAGTTTTAATAACTTTTAGATTAACTTAGAAATAAGTTAATAAATTAGTTTCGACTAAATAAAACGTTTTCTTGAATCATTAAACCAAAATTATTCGTAATAAAACTAATTCGTTAGTAATAGCCAATTCATTCTGATCATTAACACGCTCTCACCAGATGACATTAACATGAAAAAAAATATTGATTAGAAAAATTAAATACAGACTTTCTAAATTTTTTATTAAATTACACTAATATTGCTGTTGTTGTGTTTTATATTTATATATTTATAATTTAATAAATAACTATTAATCATTTTGTTTATGATTTAATAATAAATAAATAAATTAATTAATTAATTAATTAATTTGTATGTTTTTCTAGTTAAACTAATAATAATTTTATTTAAAAATGTTCTTTACGGAAACGGAAGTTTATTCCATCATCATTAGCAAGTTTACATTCAGCTTTAAGGCTTTTAGCTAAAGGAGTAGGACCACAATAATAGACACCAACATTTGTCGTTAAGCTGCTTTCTTTTCCTGGTAAATATCTACCAGTTTCAATCGCTTTTTTCAATTGGCTAAAGATATAATTAAAGTTTGGTCTGCCATAACAAGTTCTAGATTCTAAATCAGTTAACGGGTCATAAGAACTTGACACATCATTGATTATGATGTTTTGAATTGTCGATTCACGTAGTTTAGAGGTGAGATAAATGTGAACTTTTAAGAAACCTTCTTCTAATTGTGAATCCTCTAGTGTCTTTAATAAAGATTGGAACCATTCAAACGATCCAGTCTCACGACAAATCCAGAAAAATTCTACACGTTTAAGTTTTGAAGGACGTTTAAATTTATGTTGGTAGAAAATATTTTTAAGGATTGAAGCAAATGGAGTTACACCAATACCACAACCAATCAATATAGCAATTTCATTATTGAATACATCTTCAGCGGGAGTACCATAAGAACCATCAACTCTAATTAAAGGTAAAGCTTTCTTGAAGTCAAATTTATTATCAGCAGAAGAAGCTTCTTGACAGCCAAGTATTTCACCAAGTTTATTAGTGAAATCACCAACTTGACGAATGTGTAATGAGACATAAGGATCATCAGGTGCAGAAGTGATGGTGAAAGGATGCCATTGAAAGGAAGAGATGTCAGGAACATTTAAAAATAAATATTGACCAGCTTTGTAGGAAAAAGATGGTTTTTCAAATTGAATTTCAATCGCTCTTGAAGGATGGGCTATTACTTTTGTTATTCTCGTTGATTGACGAGATCTAACTTCGCGCAAAACACGTTCAAAAAAGTAGATTATTCCACCCCATATAGTCCATTCCCAAGAGAAATAACCCTTGCAAATTTTTGGTCCTTTTGTCTCGTCAGTTGAAACAAAGCAACCATTAGCATGTAAATATAAACAGAGCATAAAGAAGAAAGCCAAATGATGAGTATACCAAAAGGTTTCAAATGATTGTTGTCTCATACTGGCATGAGCAGAAGTGTACATCAAGACCATGATCAATAACATGAGATGCCCAGTAGTACCAGCCCAAGTGTTGTAGTGGAGATAATAAGCAGTGTATTTTCCTGCTTTTTCTAGTATAATAAAATTAATGTAATGAGCAAAAGTGTGCACCAAAGTCCAAAATAACATAGAGTAAGCACATTGACGATGGAACCAAAGATTTTCATCAAAAGGAATTATCCATTTCAATAAAGGTGTTAAACGTAAATATTTTATGATGTTTCTACAGACAGGTAAAAGTATCAAAGCACCATCATAAGCTAAACATAAACCAGCACCACGAGAAGTCCAAACTGAAAAGCCAATTGCGTTGAGATGAGCAAGTTCTGGGTCATTCTTTTGTTTGTAAAAACCATAAAAGAAAAGACCTATATGACTACTAAACCAAAAAATCCAAAAAGATAGACGTTTTGGTGCAAATTCTCTTTTTATGAAGGAGTCAGCCATTTTCCTGAAAATGTGTTGCGAGTATAATAAATAGATAGAATAGGGTGAAGGAGGAGAGTAGGAAGGAATGTGGATGGGTTATTATTAAATTGTGAATATTTTAAAATTAAAAATGTACTATCAAAGCACAAAAATATGAATAAAAACTAATAAATTTTGTATCGAGTGTTTTATTATATAATAAAAATTTTTAAAAAAAAATGAAAGGAAAATGAAACAAATATTTATAATAAATATATTAACAATCCATACTTGTAACAAATAATTATCATCCCATAAATTTTTTTTTGTATATATTAGTATCAATATAGCATAGTGGAAGTTTATCGTTACACGAATGTTATACGGAACTCATTGCTCCCTGAAAACTTCACTATCACTCTAAAATTGGAGATCAAAGTTCAGTTCCAGTTATCACTTACTTTTTATTGCCAGAATATTTTGCACAATATAAAAAAATTAGTGTAACATTTCAAATTACTATGCTTGCTTATTACGTAGCATTACATGAAATCGCACCAATCAATATATATTGTTTATTTTTGGCCGTTCGTGATTCGTCCGTAATTGATAACGTGGAGGACAACTCAGATAATTGACCGATCGATCCAGGTTTCCTCTTTATTTAATAATATTTATTATTTATTTTAAAAAAAACTACATGTTACAATTTAAATAAATAAAAGCGAATTATGGCATTATCAATAAATTCTGATTTCAAGTAATACAATTAGAGGTTTCTTTCCAGAACATCTATAAATAAAGTTCAATGTCATCTTGTGTGAGGATGCCTGACCCTAAACTGTTCGAGTTCGATGTGATTTTAGGTCTTTTTCCTCCGATACTCCAAGTCCTTCTCCATCTTCTGCATTATAAGATGACGTCCGCGTATGCGTGTGTTCGTTTAAGTTTCGTTTTTATTGAACACGAGCAGGACCAAATTTTCACATGATCATACAAACAAATAAATATCTGATTCTATTGTATATGGTGGCGGTGAATCAGATATTTATTTATTCGTAATAATAAAAAAGTTCTCCAGAAGTCCATATTCAGGTACGGAGCTGCCGAACTGAATATGGAATAGCTCCAAAAACTTCTTGTCGTGAATGTATTTCATACGACAATAGCATTTTTTATATCAAAATATGCAATTGACCGACAATTTGGGTTTCTCAACATCAAATTAGATGTTTTGAATCTGACTTTATGCGAAGGAGTATGATTATTATATTTATATACGGCATGTGGGTGATTTATATTTTATTATGATTTTTTTTTTTTTTTTTGAAATAATAGAAGAAGAAATTTGTATATTTTTTATATAAAAAATGTAAGCATTTTAAGCAAGAATTTACAATCTCGTTTTTTTGTTTAAAAAAATAATGGAATTCTTTGAAACTTTGTTATTGTATGACAATGACAATTGTTACTAATATGTAATTTTTTTAATTCGTAGAAATTTCTATACTTTGAATCAAATGTTATAAAACTGAGAATTCTTCTAAATACGGTTAAATTATTCTATTTTTTTTAAATATATAACAACAAATTAAAGAGCAGAATTGCTCTGCATATTTAGTGTCAAAAAGTTTCAGGGGTTCATATCTAAAGCACGACTTGTTCACACCAAAAATAAAAATATAAGTACTTTTTCCTTTTTTGCTTTGGCTAATTGTCTAGTCACTATACCATGCATGATATCTTTTTCTTAGTTTAGTTCTTGGCATTGTTATATTATCTATGTCAACAACTTCTGGTAATCCTGGTTTGTCACCATATTTTTTTATCTATTACTATTACTATGGTTTTAGCACAAAAAAGGCAACATTTTAACTAAATGGCACGTACAATCTAATACCAGTTTGATGTTGAAATTTTTAACGACAAAATAATTCAAAAAGCAGTTGATTACTTCACGAAGCTTGCCGAAGAACAGCATTGATCATAAACCTGATAAATTTGCCCCGGTCGACCCAACATCAACAGCTTTCGCTCATTCTACAGTGTCAATATTTACACTCGATTGCTCTTTAAACCTCATATTTATATCACTTTTTTCATTAACATCATGTCCTACAAGCACTGCTGCTTGATGAAATCCAAACTACCAATTTCCTTTATCAAAAATTTAATACATTTGTTCAAAAGACGATATAAGTTTGGAGTGAATTATAACGAGAAGGGTGGCACAAAGGATTCTGGTTATATATATAGATGATGCAGAAGGTGAAGCTGGTGAATTGGCAAAGTGAGATGCGCATATGGTCAAAATTTAGATAAGTCGAATGAATTGAAAAAGGATCTTCTTCCCTTACAGGGACCCACACCCACATGTATCAATTTAATTTTTAAAAAGTTCAATGAGTTTTTATTATTTTTTGGAGGGATGTTTATTTTCTTATAGACGAGAGAATAAAGACTTATTACCCGTCATCTCTTTAAAACCAACTATTCCATTTTTTTTGAACCCTATATGATTTTAGGTATAATAATAATAGCAATTTTTTGCTTTCTTGTTTGAACCATCACACCCATTGCATGGGTTTCCTCTTCCCTTGATCAACTTCAAAATAATTGGTCAACTTTTTGAATTCGTCTTCCGTCCGTCTTTTGAAGCAACTGATCTGTTTATG
>CAUDNR010000087.1:0-39362 GCA_958430865.1 Entrophospora sp. SA101 | reverse complement strand
AAATCTCAACAATCTATGCCTAAATTACCCATATAGTCAATTAATCATTATTATCTTCACCAAAATTCAATTGATTGAAATAAAATCTTCTGTAACCTTACCTTCTTAATCTATATATTATGCTTATACATGATTATCATTCATTGATGTATAAAAAAATTGTCTTGGATTTTTTAATCTTTTGCATCCAAAAATTTGTAGTTCTGCCAATTTTTGGATTAAGTTAATGATCTTAGACTCATTCAAAAGCCAAAGTTCTATTATTCATCATACCCAAAAATCACATATTGTTATTATGCAGACTTTAAAAATCATCAATAATTTAAAACATCAACCACTTGTGTTAAAATCCCTTGATTTTTTAAATTTTGATTAATTAATAAAATATTGGGCTGATTGAAATGAAAATAACACTTTATTAAGATAACCTTCTGCTCTGATTTATGTTTATATGTGTTTGCTGAATTATTGTTATATATTCTTGTACTTCAGATTTGGCTCATATAACAAAAAATAATTATTTACTGATTTGAATTAAATACAACATTAAATTTATTAATATTCATTTATTAATTTAATGAGTCCTTTAATTCATTAAATTATTGTTATTACCTTTAGCTTTCTTAGACATAAATATATCCATCCATAAGGCTGGTCTTTATGGTGATGGTAATAGTTAATCCAAAGCTCACTATTCTAGTTGAATTAAAATCTTAGAAACAAAACTTGTTAGTAATTTATTAAAGAATTATATTATTTACTAAGGAATTATAAGTTGTCTTGTTTCCATTATCCATGCCTCATTTGACTACACCAACCCAATGATGTAATATTATTTCTAAGAACCAAATGGTGATTTTTTCTTATTATTATTGAAATTACAAGTTCAAAATAATTTGTTGCAATATTATTAAGAATTGAAGGCATAGCTTTCAACAGGTAATTCTTTTCTGTTTTTTTAGTAAATAGCTAAAAATTCTACAAAGAGATCAAAGAATGTACAATTTACTAGTGATATGTGAAATGTCATCTGACTAATAGATGGGATTAATTCAAAATTAAAAAAATTTATTCAAATTTATTCAAGTTAAAGAATTAAAATTTATTCAAAAAAATTAAAAAATTTGTTTGAATGACTTTTAACATAATTCAAATACTAAAATTCACAACAAATAAAACAAATAATTCGAATAAATCTTATTCAAATAAAATTACAAAAAAAGCAAATTGATTAATGATGATTTAAGCAATACAATAGTTTTATATATTCTTTTTGGAGATCAATTAGATTTTTTATAACAGGACCATTGACATTTTGTTATGTCATATTACTATAGATCTGTAGGAAACTATTAAAAAATTAATTAATTCCCACCCTAAATGTGGCATTTGTCAAACTTGTATTAATCAGCTCCATCTATCATGAGATTGTTTTTTTGGATATATAAATGACAATTTTTTTTTCATTGCAGTATTCAAAAAATTCAAAAATTTCAAATTGTTCAATACACAGGTAAACTTGATAAATACTTGTCCGATTTATCGAGTTTACCTGTGTTATAATTAATGATCTACAGATTTTTTGTGATCATGTTGTAGCTAAATTTATCTTTTCGTGATGCATCATTTTATTTTTACAATAACACGAGTCAAAAGTTTACCAAGGCACCATGATGTGAATCAAAAAAAATTATCATTATCATTCTTATTACTTACTATGTAAATTTTCTTTACATTGCTTTTTTATCAAAAATTTATTTTTACATTGTTTTTTTAAAAATTATTAAGACGCAATCAAAAAGCAAATCAAAAACAAATCAATAACTATCAAAATACAAGTCAAAAAAACTAATCATCATAATCATCATAACCATAATCATCATTATTACTATTATTATTACTACTACTATATACACAAGTTTTTAAATTTTTACCAAGAAATTATCAAGTCATGAATAGACACAGTTAAAGAAAAAACTAATAACTACTTTATCAAGACTAAGGTTGTGGGCGAAACCTCCGTAGTAATTGCTGAACCACAGCAAAACTATATTAAATCTTATCAAAAATCCTGTTGAAACTATGCCGAAAGGCGAAACCTCAAAATGTGAAACTCTGCCGAAACTCTAATAAACAATTAATGTGTAACCTGCCAAAACCCTGCTGATTGATTTCTGGATGAGTTTTGGCAAAGCAACCTTAGCGACACCTGGTTGCAACCACCTTTGCGACCACTTTGGTTTCCTTTTTTGGATTGCAACATGGAACACTAATTTCAGTCAAAAGGTCATTCATTGGTTATTATTGTTACTATTATGATTTTGATATTAAAAGTCTTCTTTTGAAAAATCATTATCGTTATTAGTTCATCATTAATTTTCATCATCTTCATTATTTATCAGGTATTTCATATTTCAATAATTATCCAATCGTTTTTATTTATAAATTTAATCATAAATAGGTCTTATTTTCAAACAAGCATTTATAAATAAAATGAAATGTAAATATACCATTATTTTTCATCGTCTTCATGACTTTTGTATGGTGATTTATTTAATTGATCTATCAAACCAACATCAATAACATGATCTTTAAGAAATGTTTCCAATGCTTCAATCCTTTCCTCGGGAGTTCCTTCCTTTTTAGAAAATGGTGCTGACATCAATTTATTACGTGTTTCATTTATAAGAATCCTTGCTTGTATAAATCCCCATGGTTTAATTGAATCAGCACCTAAATAATTAATGAAGTTGATTTAGTTGTAAAGACGAATATGTGATATGTATATATATATTATGCAATAATTAGCATATAATTACCAAATAAAAATATGTAAAATGCTGTCAATCCTCCCCATACAGCAAGTACATTTGAAATAACAGATAGAGCCTGATTTATACAATTGACAAAGTTAATGAAATGATTAATGATAATTATAATGGCAATAATTAATTAATATGATTACATTTTTATTTCTATATTAAAAAAAAATTGATGATTATTAGAAATTAAGAATTACTATTTGATCACTCATTCATTAACTCAATCTACTTACCTTTGTCCAGTCTCAGTTTCAAGCAAAAAATCCTGAGGATATATGCGGAAAATTGTAGAGCTTACATCCGGTGCTGTTCCGATCGTACCTAAATAAATTAATTCATTTACTGATTTGTTTATTTATGCATATTTCATAATAATAATAGAATTTATATAACTTACGATCATTTGTCACAACATAAGTTTGGCTGGGGTACTTTTGTGAAAGTCCCAAATCATTTAGAGGTGAATCTTTTAATATGGTCCTTTGTTTTCTTAATATTCTCAAAGTATAAATCTAAAATATATCATTCGCGATTATTTAATAATTAATAATAACATCACTTACATTTAAACATCACTTACATTTCCTGTATTATAATTAACACTTTCTTGAAGCGATTTGGCAAAAATTGAATAATCATCAGTTCCACTAGCAAGTATATCATCATATGGATCGTATTCTAATTAAAAAAAAAGAACAATCAATTAACCAATCAATCAGTTAATATTCAAAATAAATAAATTATTTTTACCTTGATCATGCATAAAAACATCAAAAATGATAGATCCATTATTAGTAATGTTATACTTTAGATCCGTAATCTTGAAACTCAACTCTAATATAGCTATATCTCTTTGATTTTTAGTCATGCTACTAGCATCAATAAATGATAAAGTATCTGAAGAAAAACTTCCTCCCCATTGATTGCTGCTATCATTATGAGTAGGTTGTTTTACATATTCAATACAACTAGTACCTAAATTGATTAATTAATTGATATAAATGATACAATATATGTATAGTGCATCGCATATAATATAATTTTACCATTTATGGTACTTTTGTTGAAGAAGTAGCGACAACCCATACTATATTGAAAAGAATTTTTAATGGTAACAACTATACAATGATATTATGCAGTTGGAAAGTCATTACTCAACATTCATACATATGATAAACTAATTCATCAATCAATTAACTTCACCTGGCACAGGGAAATTCTCCATTTTAAGATACTTTCTTGTAATAGTTGGTGTATCTCTATTTACTCCAATGGATAATATGACAAGAACAGTTAAGACAATTAATACAAATAATATAACAATGAACTTTCTGAATAACACAACTGAGACTGGTTCGGATTTACGTGGTCTCTTACATAACAAAATTTCCAACATCTTTTCTTAAAAGAAAAGTTTTGATATCAGGATGAAAAAATAATTCATGCAAATTTCTTCTTATTATTAATGTTAAAAATAAAGTTTTTATTGTTGTTGCCGAATAACGAATTTAGACACATAATGGAGTTTGTTTGTTTGTTTTATTTGTCTATTACTAATGTGTATCCAAGTACAATGAATACAATAAAAAAGAGTTTAATAGTGTAACTTGGATAATCAATAATGAGTAGAAGAGAAAATTCTGGTGAATTTCACATTGATGATGGAATTTTAATTCGTAATGTTTGTGACCATTCCGTTGATTGGATACAAAAGCCAACAGTCAATGGCCCACCTTAATAGTAAAACACGTAAAGCTAATAAACAACATCGATAAAGGCATTTGCTGTAAATTATTAGGTGGTAGCTACCATTGCCGTAAATAGCTGTTGATAGCCACCATTTGTCTTAAATAATCACGACTGCCGCAAATAGATATGGCTGTTGCAAATAATTATGACTCCACAAATAGTTTTCAAGATTAATATAATTATAATATCATTAGTCATATTAGTCATGAATATACATGCAGCCCAAATTGGTTTGGTGATTTCAATGGTCAAGATTATTCCAATTTTGATGGATGGTAGAAAGTTAGAAATTAATTTGCAGTAACTAAATTTTTTGAATTGTAATTGATTAATTCGATTGGCCGTTTGTTCATTTGCAGTGAAATTATGTGTAAAAATAAAATGTGCAATTATTTGTGGCAGCCGTAAATATTTATAACCCTATCAGTCGTGTGACATCACTTTATTTTCTATATTAATTGAAGATCCGTAAATGAACCTGAGAAGTTTAAGTAGAATCGGTGGGGCAAAAATGTAAAAATTTGATAATGTTTAACAAATAATAAAGTACAATAATTTTTGTCATACAAACCTTATTGTTTTTGTGTATGTATTAGAGCAGATCTCATAGAATATTATATTAAAAAAACCAAAAGGATTTGGAATATTCCTCGAAAACTTTTATATGTTGGACATAGAGATTGAGAAGTAAACGATAAAAAAAAATCTACAATTTTTAAATTTCAGCCAACGCTATTGGCTAATATTGTATGCCGTTTTGTTCTTACAATAATTAGACACATTGTAAAGTTTTGGATATATGTTCAATAAATCAAAAGCAGATGTATAAAGAGAAGTAAATTTTATTTATAACAATAATAAATATTATAATGAATAATAAAAAAATGTTATAAAAAAATTTGGTAACTTATTTTTTTTGACATTTTGTCAAATGTTCAGTATTATTATTATTATTAGAATCATCAAAAATAGGTTTTTTGCCTTTTCTAGACTCATCAATATACTCACATTGTTCATTATTACTACCTACTTCTTACCTTCTATAATATTAGCATTGAATTCTTCTACTCTTTGTGCTGATAATTTTTTCAAGTTTACTGCATATCGTGTAATCCAATTTGCAACTGTTGTCACTTCAGGAATATTCTCAACTTGAATTTCACCTTCATCAGCTAAAACATGAAGTTGACTTACCATTTCTTTTGCTGTCATTCGATCAACTTTGTTTACATTGCCTGCTAAAAAATATCCCTCAAGATAAGATTTTATTTTCTTGGTCATACGCTTCCCTGCTCCCCTTATTCCATATTTTGTTTGCTTTTCAATGCCCATCCCTTTTCTAGTTCGAATTTGCCATCTATATTAAATACCATGTAACAATCATTAATCAAAATTATCAACAATATAATAAACAAGAAGTAATAAATTCTACCTAATGTCCTGGTGTTATTTTTTGTTCCAATATTTCTGGTTTGTATACTTGTATAGTGCAGGACACCTAGTCCCGCAACTTTTCATTAGTATTGTAGATCCTTTAGTACTCTAAAAATGGAAATGTAACACCAAAAAAACAAACCATAGTTTTGAAGCTGTCGTGCGTGAATTTGGAATCTGCGTCAATTTGAAATTCACGCGCGTGAAATTCAAATTAGCCAATCAGAATTTTGTATTCAAACACCCACCCCAAAATTTAATTGGTAAATTTCAAATTGATTTCACGCACAACAATGCTAAGAGCTTTCTCTACAAAATTGCAATTTCATTTTGTTGTTACATCACGTTACCATGAGAAACTGAGCCTCAAAGTTGCACGAGTTTACTATGTTAACCCCAAAACTGTCGTGTTACACACGATTTTTTTATATTAAAAATGAACGAATTGGAGGAATTGAAATTTTTGAAATTTTGTGGCCGATCATTTATCACGTGACAATAATAACGAATAGAAAAAAACTTAACATTCAAACATTCATCAGCATGTTGATTTGCAAGCCTCATAAATCTTGTTAATTCCATCAACCCTATACAACTGATAAACATTCATCAGCATGTTGATTTGCAAACTTCATAGATCTTGTTAATTCCATCGAACCCACCTATACAACTATTAAATAATTGATAAACATTCATCAGTAAGCAAATTTACTATGAATGTTTATCATTATTCAATAAGCATTAAAGACAAGATATTAACTACTATGAAGTATTTGAATAATAATAGGTAGTTAATTGAGTATTACCAAAAAACATATAAATAGATCTGCTTACCCACTTGTGGATCAAAAATCAAAAAAAAAGTATATTGGTTTTGCTATTCTTTAATAAAATAGACTATTTTCATGGCCATTGATTGAGTAGTCTAATAAATTACTACAAATATATAAAATGGACCAAAAATAATGTGTAGTGGTTAATGAAATAGACTATTTCATTGTCAAATGGTGCATTGATCAAATAGTCTAATAAATTACTACAAAAATGTATAAATCACAAAAAAAAAAAAGAGTTTTTGTTTTGCTTTTACATTGCATTCGAATTTGAGGGTTGAGACACCTGACTTTACACATTACATTCAAATGAAAAGGTTGAAACACATAGTGCCAAAATGGTATTCTATATTTATTTGTTTATTTATTTATTAACATCCTTTTAAAAATTATATAAAAATTCAGTAATAAAGAAGATTGGAATTTGAATTGATTTGAACCAATTAATTGTTCAGAATTTAAAAACTAGTTTTTTTGCTCTTATGGTAATCTACCATAATTTAATTAATACTATGCATACATATATACAAAGAAACCCATCTGAAGCAAGATGTTTGTTACTAAATTGAGGTTTTAATGCCAAAAAAATTAAAATACTTGTTTTTTTTTAATTTATCTAATGCAATAATCAAATTAGAATTCCATTTTTGGTTAATAAATTATTTATAAATGCAGCCAAAATCTAGTTATGCGCAACTTAATTAGAATTAATTAATTGATACATATTTCAGGAATAATTAATTATAAATAATACAATGCAAAAACAGTGAACATTTGTTTGTTCATTTATTTAAAGATGAGTTTAATAATACATCAAATGTAAACCCGATTTTATCCCTATTTTTATCAATGCTTCATGTTTAAAGAGAAAAGAGAAATAATAAATCATATATAATCATTTGTTCATTTTTTGGAGATGTCAAATCAAATGTAAAGCCAATTTTTATCATCCATTTTTATCAATGCTCCATGTTTAAAGAGAAAAGAGAAATAATAAATCATATATAATCATTTGTTCATTTTTTAGAGATGTCAAATCAAATGTGAAGCCAATTTTTATCATCCATTTTTATCAATGTTTCATGATCCAAAGTAATCAAATCATATAAAATTTTTGAATATATAAATGAGATGTTTTTACCAAGTTATGCTATTAAAAAACCCAAATCAAATAATTAAAAAAATAATACCAAGTTATTATCCTGATATAAAAAACCAAAATTTCCTAATTATTAAAAATCTAAATTTCCGATTTAACATTTTCCTACTATATTACTATATTACAATATTATTAAAATCTAAATAACTTACCTTAAAATGGGCAGACCTAGCAAAAGACAAATTCAAATCAAAAAACTAGCCCAAGATAAAAGAAGAAGAAGCAGTGATCCAACATATGTAGGTGATATTGAAATGGATGAAGATCTGGGTTATGAATCTGAAATTGAAGTCGAAGTTGAACCTGAAATTGAAGTCGAAGTTGAACCTGAAATTGAAGTTGAAATTGAATCTGAAATTGAGGTTGAAGTTGAATCTGAAATTGAAGTCGAAGTTGAATCTAAATCTGATTCTGAATCAAGTTCTGACAGTAATCTCTGGGAGGATGTGAATATAAATAAAGTTGAAAATTTTACCATTGTGCATGAAACTTCAACAAAAAGCAGAACCTCTTTTTATTCAGTAAGAACACAACAACGACATGCCAAGGTGTTGAGAGATGCTGCAATTGGATCTGCCAGGATTACTGATTTTTTTAATGTTAAAGCTTCCAGTGGAAATCAACTTGAAAGTAATGACGAGTCAGCAGATGATGATAATGATGTATCAGAAGGTGATGATGATCTTGATGTCAGTCTTGAAGATGACTGGAAAAATGCAATAAAGTCTGTTGAACAAGCTCTTGAAAACCCTAATCTAGCCAATAATGTAAAATCTAGATTAATGGCAATTGAAATGTATTTTAGACATTTAGATGATGGTAGAAAAAAGGTTGATGCGAGTGAATTGGTGGCAATATCTCTAGGGTGGGCAAAAATTTATAAAGGGAGATGTATTAGATCTTGGGCTAAAAAATGGATCCAAAATAGAACATTACCTGAATCAAAAAGAGGGAAACACCCAAAAACGAAAAGCCTTTGGAATCATGAAGATGTTGCTGCTCAAATAAGGAGTTATGCACGATCTAATAAAGTTGAAATGACACCAAAAAAATTATGTGAACATGTTAATAATACAATATTGCCCAACATAGGAGTAGAAAATGAAAACAAAACAATATCTGAAAAAACAGCAAGAAGGTGGCTTAAAAAGTTGGGATGGGAGTATGATACTTATAAAAAAGGGATATATTTTGATGGTCATGAGAGAGATGATGTTGTGGCATATAGAAAGGAATTTTTAAAATTCATGGAAGAGGAATATGAGCCTTATGCTCCAAGGTTTGAGGGTGACGATTTGGAAAATATAATTAATCCTGTATTAGAAGATGGTGTTAAGATGAAAATTTTGGTGACACATGATGAATCAACTTTCTATTCAAATGAAAGTAAAAGTATGGGTTGGAAAATATTTGGTGAAGAACCATTAAAAAAAAAAGGAAAGGGAAGGGCTTATCATGTTAGTGGTTTTTTAACAGAAACAATTGGACCTTTGAAATTAAATGAAAGCCAAAAAAGCCAGTTTCCTTACTTACATGAACATAGCTTCGAATATCTTCAACCAGGATTAAATAATGATGGATGGTGGACAACAGAAAAATTAAAGGATCAAATAATAAATAAAGCAATTCCGATTTTTGAAGCAACACACAAGGATTGCATTGCATTATTTGCCTTTGATAATGCAACTTCACATGCTGCCTATGCTGATGATGCTTTAGTTGCGTCCAAAGTAGGTTGGAATGATGGTGGAAAACAACCATACATGAGAGAGACTATGGTAAATGGTGTAACTCAACATATGGTTCATCCTAGTGGAAAACAAAAAGGGATGGAAACAATATTAAAAGAAAGGAATTTGTGGAGAGAAGGATTGAGAAGAGTATGCTCCGAGTGTAAAACTAAAGCATCAAGGGAGCAAAATGAAAAAATAGACTGTTGTGGTTTGAAAATTCTAGAATTACAACCAGATTTCAAAGCACAAAAAGGAGTGATTCAAGAAGAAATTGAGAAAAAAGGTCATATGGTAATCTTCTACCCCAAGTTCCATTGTGAATTAAACTTTATTGAAATGTATTGGGGTGCAGCCAAAAGGTACACCAGAGAAAATTGTGATTATACAATGAAAGGTCTTATTAAAACAGTACCTTTGGCCTTAGATTCTATTCCTATTCCGTCCATAAGAAAATATGCACGTAGATCCTTCAGGTATATGGATGCATATAGGAAAGGATTGACTGGTAAGGCTGCAGAATATGCTGTAAAGAAGTACCGCTCCCACAGAAGAATTCCTGATAACATAGAATCCATCATTAATTAACTGTTTATTTTATTTATTTGTCTTTAAAATTCTTACTTTCTGAAAATAAAATTTTCGATTTCTTTATTTATATATTATATATATACCTTTTTTATTTCTTTTTAACCTGTGTATTCCTTTTACATTAGAGCTTATCAGTCCTCATTGAATAGATGGATCCAAACGCCTAGTCATTATGAGTGGGCCACCTACCATATTCGGAATCCTTAGATTTCTCTATCAATAAATAATTTTCTTTTTAATATATATATATAAAATAGTTTTTTAGTTTAATGGCTAAAATTAGATAGAAAAACTGGTTTATTAATGATAATTACCTATTGTTATTATTCAAATATTCATATCTTATCTTTAATGCTTCCATCACGCTTATTGAATATAATTGATAAAGATATTTCTTACTGATGAACATTTATCAATTATTCAATAGTTGTATAGGCGGGTTTGATGGAATTAACAAGATCTATGAAGCTTACAAATCAACATGCTAATGAATGTTTATCAGTTGTATAGGCAGGCTTGATGGATTAACAAGATTAATATCATATTTTATTGGAATTAATTTGTAAATTTGAACACGAATTTTTTTTCTCCCGTCACACATTCATTCTCTTGCGCAAAAATAGTTGGCAAAGACTTTAGCTTTTGTCATAACAATATATACAGACAAGATACAATTATCATTTGTTACTTGATCTATCCAAAGATCTAATATAAATCTTCATTTTTAATTTTATTATTTTTACGTAATTTACATTTTTTTTGTATTGTTATAAAAGTGAATGGTTTTAGTGGGGGTTTCAAATTAACGGAATTAACGGAATTTGGTTTAATTGATTTTGGATAAAAGATAGAATAAAGTATATGGTATAAAAAAAAAAGAACAACTATTAAATTAATGAATTGGATAAAAAAAAGGATATATCGTCTAAATTGATAAGGAAAAATTAGTACATTGAAATTAAATAAAACAAATAATAATAATTATTATTATTATATTTACTTTAATATCCTTTTATGCTTGTTTCTGCGAGTTCTAATTCTTCTTGGCATCTAAAAAAAAAAAAAAAGTGGAGGGTTAGCCATTAGGTAAAATGACTAAGTGAATCAATTTTCAATGAGTTGGGTCACTCCACCCCCCCCCTGAGTTTATAATCTTCCATGATATCAGGAAGCTCGAGAAGGTATGGGCAGTCAGTAACAATTCTACCAACTCCGTTACTGAATTTTGAATTTTTTTAAGAATGAAAATCAACTCACGTTGGTGTTTTTTTCAACAATATTTTGATAAAAAAAAATCAAGGATGATTTCTTTTATATATCATAAGATTAACAAGATCATCAATTTAAAAAAACGTGGATTAATTCCTTTTTTTTATTTTGTCTACATTTAAAGTTAAGATAAATTTTTTAAGTATATTTTGCTTATGATATTTGTGGCTTTTTAGCAAGCATAAAAAACTTTATTTGCGGCAATTATTTTTGGCTAACTATATATGAATCTTTCTTTGTTGTCAATAGGGGCAATTCTATATCATCAAGTACTTTAAAACAACTGATTGCTTCTTTAATAAAATTAATTCAAAGATGTAAATATGAATTTTTAACAAAAAAATTTATACACATTTGATTATATGTATTTGGATATCAATTATTTATTATTTATACAAAGGGAATTAATTACTTGCTTTAAAACTGGTTTAGTAAGGGTTTCCATTTTAGTAACTCTATTTTTATCCTGTTAATGTAGTTATAAAATTCGCGTTTTATATAAATATTGTAATTTATCATCAATCTTGCATGAAACCATTCCTTTGTTACTAATTTTTTCTTCTATGTATTTTATGTATATATATATGTTTATTAGATTGGAGACTGGTTGGAGGAAGTGTTGAACCGGAAGGCAGTAGAGTGGCTCTTTTACTTCATTGTAATTGAAGAGGCACAATTCAAATAGATATTTAATAATATCAATGTTGAATTTGTCCTCTTATTACAAAAGATTAAAAAATCAGAGAATTTATTACAAGATGTAAATTAAATAAATATTTATTATCTGTTCATAAAATTCTTACATACTATTATCATTATTATTAAATAAAGAATATTTATTACATTTATTAAATTATCAATTTTAATTCTATTTTCTTTTTGTAAATCTTTAATTGTAAAAATCGAAAATGTATTTGTTAACATGTATATAAATCTTTTAAATAATAATAATAAAAATATAAAATTCAACTTAATTCTTAAATAAAATATCTCATGTAAAATATTTTTGTTCATTATTATTTTATATATTATTATTATACCAGTGTTTGATGTGTTGATTCAAGACTAGTGCCATAATCCAAAAAAGGAAAAGTATGGTTGCAAAGGTAATTGTAACCACTTTTTATATGCCGTAAATATAATCACTGCCATCATCATAATTTACAGCACTAATCTTTAGTGTTGATAGCATGGTCTTTAATATAAATTTTATATGAATTGCTCTTTTTTTTTTTTTTTTTTTTTTTTTTTCTTCCTCACGTGAGGAAGCTAACGCTCCTGCGGAGGGCCTGAAGAGAGCTTCGCCCTCTTCAGAATTCCCAGGACCATGCATTTTTCGTTAAGCTTAATGATGCTTTAAAAAAATGAATAATTATATCATCTCTTTGTATTATAATTGGAGTATTCTTGTTACATGCTTATATATATATTATCCAATTAATATAAATATGTGTATATCTTTATTATATTGTAAAAATCAAATCACATATACCATTTTGGCACTACTGCAAAACCCTTGCAACTTTTATCTTTTTTATTATTCATTAAATATTCATTTTAATATATGCATCCATCAAGAAAGGCATGCATTTTTCGTTAAGCTTAATGATGCTTTAAAAAAATGAATAATTATATCATCTCTTTGTATTATAATTGGAGTATTCTTGTTACATGCTTATATATATATTATCCAATTATAATACAAAGAGATGATATAATTATGATCTGGGCTAAAATCAAAAATTTGGAAAGCATGATGAAAGTCTGAACAGGAAACATCTTCATATAACCTATTCAACAAGGAAAAAGAATAATTTTGTTACTGAAACAATAAAAACAAAAACAATAGAAAATTGGGATAAAAAAGAATCGGGTGAAAAGGTAAATATATTTCACTGTCAGATTAATATTACTCTCTCTCTCTCTCACTGTTACTAAAAGACTAGACTAGGTTCTTTCAATAATAATAATATATGATAATATATGCACACGCAAACAGACCCAGCTTCATGAAACATCCATCAAGTCTTTATAATTAATTGCATAAAACAATCCTAACTTGGAAAGAGAGGGAGAGCATGGTTAATTAATCCAATTTAGAATGTATAATAATAATGCAAATAAAATGCAGTTGTTGGCACATTATTATGATTTATTATGCAAGGTCTTTTTTGGTTTTTTTTGGCATGCAACCAAGTTCATTGAAAAACCCGAATACAAATTCGTTATCATTTATATATAATGCTCTTATTTATATTTATTAAATAAATACTATTGTGTCATGTCTAACCAGTTTGAATGGTTGCGCTATCTTGGAACCGTTGAATTAATAGTATGCAGTGTACGAAATTCGGACATTTTTTGTGTTACATCACGTTAATTTTGCAGTCACCTAGTTGCTAGACTTTTTATTGGTCTTGGAAAAATGGAAATGGAAAATCAAAAAAACCAAATCATGGTTTTGAAGCTAAACCTTTTTCTACAAAGTCACGATTTCATTTTGTTGATGTGTCATGTTTACCATAGAGGAATTAAGGCTCAAATTTACCATGCTAACCTCTAAATTTTTTTTATATTAAAATGAACGAATTGGAAGAATTGAATATTTATTAATAAAAAAAAATTTAAACTGAAGTTTAAAGGTAACTTACATGACAATACATCATTAGGAATTCTTCTGTGAGAACAGTATTTCTTTACAGCATATTCTGCTACATTAAGTGTCAATCTTTTCTTATTTGCATTTATATATCTCAAGGATCTGTGTGCACTTCTTATTGACGAAGCAGGAATAGAATCCAAGACCAAAAGTACTGTATTTGAAAGTCCTTTCTAACTGTCCACCATCCATCACAATTTACTCCAGGCTTTATCATAACATAGGCTGCTTCTTCGAATTTTATTTTTTATTTTTTATTAATAAAATATCATCTACTAAACAATCTTTGGAAATGTAAATGTACACGAATATTAATTCTAAATCCAATATTTTTCAACATATCCTTGATGTTCTACGAATTTCTCTGAGTAAATTATCCACCTATTTCAAGATTTAATTCTTTGTTCATAATGCCTGATTGATCTTGTTAATTCATTAAAGTTTAATTCATTGCATGCCTCAAGAAGTTCTAAAATTTCGTTTCCATCCAAATTATCTATATTAAAAGTTCCATTGTAAATATATCTATATATAAATAAAATAAAGTAATTTAAATTATTATAATAATCATTCAATTAATTGGTTAAATAAAAACTAAATAAACATATGTTAAAAAAACTTCAAATACATTTGGAGAAATGTTTTTTTTTCAAATAAAATAATACCATCATCAGATTTTTTTATCCAATTATTTGATAAGGCAGCTTTAAAATATGAAGTCCTTGCTTTTAAAATAGCAGAATGAGAAACACTAATTTCTAAATCATAAAATTTGATTCAATCAATAACTTTGTTAAGTCACTTATAAGTTTACTAATATATTATAATGGTAGGGCATTGTTGTTGGAATTGATAAGGTTGTCAACTAATAAGTTTAAATTTTCTAATGATAAAATTTTTATTAGTAAAAAAAATTATTTTTTGTGATCTCAAGATAACATTCACCATTGTGCTACTAACTTTGAAAAAAAAAATCCTATTCTCACGGTTTTTATATTCAGGTGGACCTTTTTCCTTCCTATTGCTTTGATAAAATTATTTAATCCTCATTACTGATACTAGCCTTTTCAAAGAGTACTTAGGCCTCTCGAGGAATGGGGAATTACTGGTTGGGGTATGTTTTTCATTGAAAGGCATTAAATGTTTTTATAAAGAAACTTCCGGAGAATGATATCATTGTGCAATTTGAATTAAAGATGTTAGCCGAAATTATTTCACTTAGTAAATAATTGTCACCGAATTCGAAATGCTGAAATAGTTTTTCATAGTTGCCGAAATTATACTCAAAATTATTTGAACACTTTAACTCAATAGCCAAAATTCTGGGTAGTTTTTTTATGTCCATCATTATGAAATATTGTAAATCCGAAGTTGCCTGCCGAAATTGATTTTTTCAAAAACCACTTCGGCTAACATCCTTAATTTGAATCCAGAACTTGCTTAAAGTGGTTACGTTTTCCTACTTTGTTCAATGTTGAAATCTTCTGGCATAAAATGACCAACATCCCTGCAGCTGCTGTTCGAGTAACTTTTTATAGAAGGCAAACTTCTGGTTTGTCTAGAGTGGGAAAGTACTGATATCATGTGTGGTTTGAGCGATCAACTTGATATTTTGTTTTGTTTGAAATGACATTATATTAATTTATATTTTTTTGGTTCAAAACAATATATCTAATAAAAGTCAAGCGAATGCTGGTCTATGGAATCGAAGCCAGCCAAATCAGAAATTGACAAAAGAGTGAATAAGTGTAATCTAGAAAATGCAGAATTAACTCTGATATATTAGCTAGCATTCTACATTTCGAGAGGATGGAAGTTCCAGATAATATGAATTTAAATAATCAAAGGTGTTATTGCCTATTATAGGATAATCTGTTTTTATGACAGATAATTTCCCTACACAAAAGAAATATATAATAGAAAAATAAATAGGAGGAAAATTTATATTTGATTTTTGCAAAGGCGAATTTGTTTCAATCAATTGTCAAACATTTTCAGTGAGTGAGTTTGGAAATCGGGTGGTGTACGTTAATAATAACTACGTTGTAAAAGAATTTGACAGTATCACCATTCCAGGCTCAGCAACGTGATTTGCTGAATTGAAAATTCAGTCAAGACCATAAAATTATTCAAAGTTCGTTACTTTTGTAATTTCAATTTACATATTGTATTAATGAGTTAATTTGTGTTAATTTTATAGTTTGAAACACTTATTTTCAATTTTTTTGGATAATGATTGTAAACTGTTGAGGTCATTGTCACGAAATAAATGTCATTCTCCAAATCTGCTATCGAACGTTTTTTTAATGCATATTTTCAAAGATCTATGTATTCCAAGTAGTAGTCCGACTAAAATTAGTAATAATAATAACAAAAATTACAGTAAAAATCAAAAAATAATCATAGTTCAAGTTCGGTATAATGTATATTGTTACAACTTTAAACCTTTCCACAAATAACGTGCAGCAGAAACCAGTGTACCAAATTCCGGGTACGCGTGCAATCCCTACACAAAGTTTAAATACTTAAAATGCACTTAAATATACACCATATATTTAGAATTTACTTAAAATTTACCGATGAAAGAGAGCAGGAACATTTTAAGTGAATTTTAAGTATGTTTTAAGTATATGGATTATACTCAAACACACTTAAATATACTATGTACTTAAAATATACTTCAAACATACTTTTGATGGTAAACTAGCATACTTGAAATACACTTAAAATACACTTAAAAAGTTACTTAAAACATACTTGATTTTGTACATTATTAAAAAAGATATGTTTTAAGCATATTTTAAGCATGATTTAAATACATTTTAAGTATCTAAACTTTTTGTAGGGAATATGTTACCTGATCTTTTTAGAAAAATTTAAAATCCTTTGATTTTTTCATATTTTGTATTTATTATAAGAAGTGAAGCAACTTTTAATTAACCGAATTCAAATATCTTTTATAGGTTTAAGGTTGTTTGGTCCGCATTATGCTTCTCTCAAAGTTAAACTTTCTGTCATCAATTATATGGTTATTGTTATTAAGAAAGCAACCATGTACTCTCGTTTCATCATTGCACATCTACTATGAGTTCTTTTAAGCCAATAAAATTTTTAGCAAAAAAATGAAATTAAACACTTCTGGAAAGATACTTTAGAGAAAGTTTTGAATCTTGTGGTAGAAGTAGGTTGATCACTTGATTCAATCAGGTGAATTTTTTGACGCAGGGCTGGCTGCGTAACCTAGATGAGAATTTAGCTAAACAGACTAAACTCTTTATTCATTATCATTACGTTAAGTCAAGTTTAGTCAAGTTCAATCAAGAAAAATATTACCAAATTAGGATTTTAACACTTTTACGCAGCCAGCACTGATTGAGTCATATGAGTAAAAATTGCGATTGAGTCGAAACCAGATTAATTTTGACAACATGCATAGTGTGAATCTTCTACCATGTTAATGAAAGTTATAAGTAACCTTTTACTTCATCTAATAAATAATTATCACGTGATGAGGCATTTTTTTCTTTTACTTTTCATGAGGCGGCACTGTTTATACTCTTGATAAGAATGTGTAAATGAATTATTGTATGGGGTTTAATGAGGAAAATTAACTCTCAAATGTTTCTTTATTTTTATATGGGGTTTGGACTAGGAAAATAAACCCTCCAGCTGATTTTTTTACTTCTCAAATCAACTATTAGATGTTCATTCTGATTTAGATTTGGTCCAAGCTTCGATCTATTATATTCTATATAAAGTTGTTGTATTAGTTGTTTTTTTGTCATTGCAACCTAAATTTTTATAATTAGACCTAAAAAAGTTAGTTTCTAATAAGCCAATGTCATTAGTACTATTCCAATAATAGATTAATAGATTATAAAGTTTCAATATCTGGGAATTGTAAAGATCCACTAGTCGCAGTTTCCATCTGATAATGTTTCTTAAAAATCTGCTAAATTAAAAATTAATTATTTTATCTTGAAAAAATCACACATAGCTTGCAAAAGACGTTAATAAAAATATCGAGTCATCAATCATTCTGAATAATAAACAATTTATTGATGGGAAAACCATTTTTTTTGAAAATTGCCTTTTTTATCAATATTTTAATCCAAAAGGATCTGTATTATTTTGGTGTAGTTATGTATGGTATGTTCGAGAAATTATTAATGTTAAATATTAAACAACACCAATTGCGTCGCACGATTTTTATTATCATCAAGTTTGGATTAACCTCGTAGTTTCTTATTATTCAGTCTAACTAAAAAAAATCGTACGCATAAATAAGTTGTGTAAATCTAATAATTAATTCGCGTTATAACGATTTTTAAAAAATAAAATTCGTTATTGCGAGATTAAATATCATTGTTATTATGTGTCCCATTGTGATTATCTTTTTTTTTTTTTCGTGTTCTAAGAATAATTTAACTATGAAGTGCTGTTACACTGTTTATAAAAGAATTTATAAACATTCATTTCTATCTGGACCCATAATAAAAGTTAATTTATTCGTTCGAGTCAACTATCAACCATTCATTGTTTGTCCCTTGCAGTTAGTCAAGTATATATCATTTATTAATTTTAAGCCATAAGACCCACCTTCCTTATTAGGAAAACTAAGAATATTTTATCAAAAATAAAGATGTATATTGTCACGTAATAATGTGCTATTAAAGAGTGAATTAATTAATGGATAATTTGTCTCGATTTCACGCTTGTGGGAAATTGAGATGATTTCGATATGGTAAGATTTATTTATTTATACTTTATGAATTAAAATGAATAAAAGGGAAACAATTGATAAATTAATTCTAAATCCTCTGACTAAGAAGGGGTAATGACAATTAATAAAGTGGTATAGAGGCGTTTTTCCTTAATCTTCTTTTTTATCTTCTTATGTAGTTTACAAGTCACAGTTTCGTATTCTATCCTTCAATTGGTTCCATCCTATAGAAGAAATAGAAGAACAATATCTAAAGAAGATGACCCAACGGCCGTGATCACGCGCCAGCTGTCTACATGACGTGGTCTTTACTATATATGGCCGTCGAAATTGCCTCTTTTAATAAATGATTGTCAGACAAAAACCAATAATGGCTGAAATTAATTTTATGGCTCTTTAAATCTTATTCATCGGGCTGCTATAGTCCTAATTTAGTAATGGATGAATTGGACTTAACCATATGACCAATACTAATAATTTAGTCGAAGTTACTACTCAGCCTTGTTAATCATATATAAAGCTAAAACTATTGCTGAAATAAATTTTCCTAAAACAGTTTAGGCAATCATCCAATTGTCTCTTCAGTTTTTATAGTACAATTGTGACATGATAATACTGCTATTACTATTTATTATTTTATTTTTTTAAGGTGTGTGAAATGATCGACTATATAAAAGGCAAAGTTTTCCTAATACAACAATTTTTAAAAAAAAAATTAAACCAGGAATTCAAAATAATAATAAATAATAATACGATGTCTAATTCACCAAATCCAGCTCATATACAAAATAACGTTACATATATAGATACCAAAATGACTTCAGATCGTGCAACTTTATCTAGGCTGGATGAACTTGTTTTCATACCACAGCTAGTTTCTTCTCTTACCCCTCTTTCACCCACCCCTTCTCTTATTTTTTCTTCTTCGCCCTCTTTGTCAGATTATTCATCTATTGATGATTTTAATAATAGTAATGATAATGATAAAGACATGGATATGGTGATGTATAACGAAAATGCATCAGATATATCATCATCACCAGCAGATTTACATTATAATGAAATCGATTATCTTGTCAATTCATTATCTTCGCCATTAAGTTCTCTAAGCATTAATGATTCAGAAGAATCCAATACAAAGAAACTTTATCATCAACAACGTCATCAACAGCAAATAATAAATAATAAAGATCGTGGTAAAAAAATCAAGGAAATAATAATAAATAATAGTCAAGAGTTAAATCTAATCAAAAGAAATTGTCCGAATTGTTCAGATGAAGATTGGGATAGTTTTATAAACCTTTTATACTCGAATTCAATTTCTGATGATGATTTATTTGAAATTATCAAGAGTTTTATTAACCCAAATTTCAGTATTTTTAACAAATTACAAGATATAATATTCGGCACTAATACTAACGTTAATAATAATAACAATTTTGATATAAACATAATAAGAGATTATCCACATGTATTGATTAATATAGAATCGAAATATCAAAATTTCTTTAATAATTTAAAATTTTGTTTATATCAAGAAAGTAAAGTGAGATTACTACAAAATCAAAGATATGGACTTGACCAGCAACCAAAACATCAATATCAGCCAACATCACTGTTGTCGTCAAAATATCTTGAAGGTGATTTACATATAATCAATACAATTAATAACAATTATTATTATAATAATTTTATTTTAAATAACGATGTTGTTAAAGACGATGAGATTATCTTCAGTAAAAATGAAAATTCTGAACTTTATGATCATTTCATAAGAATATTATTTACCACTAGAGAATCAATGCCAGATGATTTATGGGAAGAGTCGGTCTTTGAGTGTCTTGGAAATTGGCCGAATCTAATTGAACAATTCAAACAAATTATTATTCGTGAAACCATTAATTTTTAATTTGTTATTATTCCAAAGTTAACCGGTTCAAACCTGCAGCGACGTCATCATGTTTAGAATTAAAATGTAAATATTTTTGTCGATCATTTTTAACAATAAGGGGAGGACCAGAAAATACATATTTTTATGTTATAGTAGTCTAGTTTTTCTTTAAAATTTTGCTGGCATAGTATTAGCATTTGTATTAGCATCGGCATTAGCATTGGTATTAGCATTTGCATTAGCATTTGTATTAGCATTAGCATTTGAAAATTCCACCATTTTTTTTTACAACATAAATTTCCTTTTATTATTATAAAAAAAAAGTAATGTTTCGTCGCCTATATCATTGTTAATAAACTGAATTTTCCTGTCCACGTTTATTAATCTTCACGTCTACACAAAAATTTAAAAGACAACTTTTAGCAATCAAACAATAAGTGATTTGTTATCCGAATAGTTGTAAATACAGATGAGAATGAAAGTGTAAATGAAAATTATAAAAATTTTTTTTTTGATTTGAAATTGCTACTGACAGAACTTGATGATTTAAACTTGGAATCAGTCTTTTATTCTGTGGAAGCAATTACTGCTCATTGAATTTACTTTACTATATATCACATGATTAATGGTAAAATATTAGGACAATGGAGAAGAATAATGAGATGTGTTGGGCGCACTAATATAACACCATATTAAAAAATGAATCGAAAGTGAGTATTTTTATTTTTATTACTTTGTATACTATATGTCAACAATTGAATCAAAAAAAAATGAAAACGAACGCCTAGAAGAATAGAATCTTGTCTTGAGTGTTATTTTTTGGATAAATGACAGTAAGTCAACTTCAACTTTGGACTAAACAATATGCAGATAGTTTAAACAGTCATCAGCACAAAAGACGGAGGAATTATTCGACAAAGAAAGGTCAACAAATGAATGAAATGAATGAACAATGGATAAATAAACAAACAAACGAGCGAACACAAACAAACAAACATACAAACATACATATACATTTATTGTTTTAAAAAAATAAATTCCACCATTTTAATTTATTCTGGTGCTCCTAATTCCTTCTCTAATTCGTACATGCTATTCTAACATACTTGAAATTTTTTGTTATTTAATTACAGTTATCATTTTACGTTTTCTAATTAATTGTCACTTTCCAATTTGATTTTTCTAGGCTTTATTTTGAAGAACTTGATCCTTTCTTCCTCCTCGCGTTATTGTTACATCTGTTCTTTCATCAGATATTCATTGAATATTGGGTTTGATCGGTATTAATGTTTAAAAAAAATTTTATTAAACTTTTGTTACTCGATCTCCATGTCCAAATTCAAGAAACCCTTTAATATTTTTATATAATATTTACAAAAAGATATTAATATTGTTTGTTAAACATCATCCGTGAGTAAAAAAATCCGTCGGTTGATCATCTTTTAACTTTAAATTTTTATTGAGCATGAATACCTTGCCTATAAAGGAAAATATTACCTCCTTAATCTATAGTGAAAAAAATAAAGTATTAGTATTAAAAAGTGCATGTCTTTTATTAACCGTTTTTGTCAATGTCGATGAATATGTTTCTTTTCAAGTCAAAACACCCATCATAAATCTCACCACTGTTCAAGTATAGTGTAAACAATGAGTTAGAAAAAACGCCAAATGATCATTATATATTTTAAGCAATAAGAAGCAGCTTGCGCGATTTGCGACAGTTTCAGAGCAAGTCTACTTACTACATATTAAATAATAATATAAATAATTACACAAAAGTGTATTTTCACCAAAGGATTTGACCATTTTATTGATGTTTTGGCCTCATATCATTGATCAGTAATTGAAATTTTCAAGTTCTTGTCTAAATATATGCATTTCTTCAGAATCAGCAGAATCATTATTGTCCTTAAAAAAAAAAAAAATAAAACGCATTCCATTATTTTCTGGTTTAAGAGTAAAGATTTGGCAAAAAGAACTTGATAAAGAAATCCTTTGTAGCATCATCACATAATGATTTTTGTTGTTTTTATTGGTAGTAGTGGCAAGACGCTTTGATATTTGTTAATATTTGGTTGTGGCAAGACATTTTTGATTATTATGACACAAATGTGATTGTTAATAGGAACTTCATGGGTGTTAGTATCAACAACATCATATTCTTTTTTGTTGATGATACATGCTAATGTTAAGTGCTAATGATGGATGAAATTTCTATATACCTCTAATCAAGATTTCCTGGTAAAAGCATGGTAATAATAAAAAATTTAAAACTGGACAAGATGGATGGTAAATAAATATAATTTTATTTTTAACAATCAGTGTTATACATTTTTATATGTGCCAAGCATTACGAGAGACCGGTATTATGTGCGCGTTCTTCACACTTTTATTAACTTTTTAAAATCTTTGGGTCAAAGGTGGTTAGTTGGCTTATAGTAGTATTGCTGGAAATACGAACATCGCATTAACAATAAAATAACTACTAGAAAAAAAAATAATTTCCACTTATGTACATGAATGAATCGGTGAAACGTCCAAATATACGATACAGAATTCTATAATCTAAACCATTAACTATATTATTTAATTTTAGATGAAATCATTTTGGATTTTATTATTCTGTAACGCAAAAATAAAATTCCAAAAAAGGTCACAATAAATCTTTACATAAACAGAAAATATCCATAAACAACTTTCGATATTTGCATTAATACAATAGAATTCTCCTAGCCCTATTCATATATTAATATCACCCTGCGGCACAACAAGAGTATTGTAAAGGTTGACGATTGGCAATTTCCTTGTCAACACATAGTAAAGTCTGTTAATTTTTAGATTATCATGTAATATACAACTTTCTGTGTGTGTAAAGGTTGACGATTGGCAAATTTTTATTTATATATTCATTCATATTAACAACATTTCACTAAATAATCATACTAATCATTCGTTTTTACTGACTCCTTAAATATTTCATTCATCTATTAATAGTTACGTTACGCATAATCCAAGAATTCTTAAATATTTACGCCAAACAAAAATTGTCTTTTTCGATTTTGAGTTAATGAAAAAATAAAGATCGGACTTTCAAATAAATAAACATTTGCGCCGCCTGTTGTGCGTGTGTGGAAAATAAATATTGAATACAAAAATTGCTTATCTTGTGTAAATTGCATAAAACTAACCCGTTCAGATCATACTATCCTATCAAATTTAATCTTGTAAAAAGAATAAATTTAATAATTTTTTCTTTAACAATGGATTATTGCGATTTTTATGATTCGAATGACGATTCCGACACAGATACTTGTGATGGATCCCTAGACCACCCGAACGAATTGGATAAAAAAGCGTTTCTACGTGGTAGTGATATTTGGCAGCATGTAACCAATAACCAGTACTCCAAAAAGGGACCAATAAACTCAAAAAGTATTAGCGAAGTTGGTGGACCACCAGGTGCCTTCAAAGTTCTTTTATTGGGAGGAACTGGAACTGGAAAATCAACCGTAATCAATACAATTTCAAATTACTTTCTGGGTGGTACTCTTGATAATCTGAAAGTTGTCATTCCAACAGCTCATCTTGATGTGACTGAAGAAGGTATAATTTAAGACTATTATATAAAAACAAGCATTGGTGTCATTAATTTTGAATTTTTTCTTTTCACTATTTCAAGAATTCGATCATTCTGAAACTGATATCGATGATGTGACAAAGAGTAAAACCACAAAATGCAACACATATGCTTTCAATCATCCCGAAAATCCTGCTTATAGATTTATCTTTATTGATACCCCAGGGTTGAGTGATACAAGGGGTATGGAACAAGATGACGTTAATATCAAAGAGATAATTGATACAGCAATTAGCGTTGGTTCAATATCAGCTATCGTAGTTATTGCTAATGGATCTGAACCTAGAATGAATCCAACAATAAAACTCGCTTTGGTTCTCCTGGCAAATAACTTACCTGATGCCATGATCGAAGATAACCTTTTCCTAATTTTAACAAAGTGTACAAAGGAATCTACTGAATTTTCTGTCAATACTTTTACAGAACATCTTGGAAAGCCAAGGGTTAGTGATTAATCAATTAAATTCACATTATAACCAATAGATTCGGTTAACTGCATATATTTATTTATATGAAAATTAACAACGAAGATTGCCACCTTTTTTGTTTTAGGATATTTTTTATATGGATAACCAAGCATTTTGTAACGATCCTACAACCAGGCCAAGAAGTGGTATTGGTTATAAACTTCTTAAGTTGCAATGGAAGAATTCCAAATCAACAATTAATGATATGTTGATAAAATTTTCTCTGCCACTCTCTAAACCAGCCGAACACTTTAGGAAAATGAAACCCCTTCGAAACCAAATCAAATTTGAGCTTTTTGAAGCAGCCGTCAACATTGCGAATATTCAAAAAGTGCTGGATGAAATAAAAGAAAAAGAAGAGTCTCATGCAGATATAAATGAAGAAATCACACTTGAGAAAATTGTTCCTGCCAATTATCATAGTACAGTTTGTATCATACATACTGATCTTATTTGTCATGACCGTTGTTATCTTAATCGTACCGTGGAACATGGAAAGAATATTCCATTCAATTATTGTGCTTGCATGGATAGTAAAAGCATATGCAAAAAATGTGGATGTGGTCCTACAAGGTAATTCACTCTGATAATAATGTGTTTTAAAGTCTCGACAGGTTTTTATTAACCCAGTTTTGTTATATTTATTCAGCCATTTCCATAAAAACGTTAAATTAATCAAAGAAACCAAAAGACTTTGCGAAATTATTAAAGAAGAATCTGGACTTCCTGAGCTTGAAGCTGCTGCTGATGAAAATTACAAAAAAATTATGAAGCATTGCAACGATCTTAGAAAAGTTGTCTCTCGATTTAACTTTGTCGATGAGCTTAATGCAAATGTTGAAAAGTTGAAGTTGGACGCGAAAACATTAAGAAATACTAGTGTGCGAAATAATTCAGAAACAAAAATCGGAGAACTTGAACAATTGATAAACGATTTGTCATCTAGAAACCCGATTCTTAGTAGATAATAATTTTTATGCTCCCTGGATCTAGTAATTTTCCATATTATTTTTTAATTATTTTTCTGCGATTCAAAAAAGACCAAATATTAAATAAGATAAAAATAAATAAAATGTTCAGAATTGAAAGATAAATTTAATTATCTCAATTGGAATAGAAACTCATTCATTTTTATTCTAATAAAGAAAAAATCAATTGGTAATCAAAAATTTTCACAATAAAAAATTGTTATCCTTTAATATCATCACCCACACGTTTCCAAAACAAGCATAACAATTTTCAGTATATTAATATTACCATATCGGGATTCGATTCCAGAATACAGTTTCACTCTCTCTATAACGAATCCTCTGTCCCTATATGTAATTTCTCTGCTTTTGGTCGTTATAGAGAGAGAAATTAATTATAAAAAATTGGAACGGGAGCAAAAGGGAAGTTCGTTATAGAGAAATTTTACTTGGTGGTCGTTATAGAGAGAGTAGACTGTGTTCTGCTGATCAATTCATTATATGTTACATTTTCTAAAAATAGTCAGTTTATAATTGAAGGAGATATTAAGCTTGCTCTTTCGTAAACTGTTAATAATCTGTTGATTTGTTCAAAGTACGTTTTTACTAAAAATTAGAAATTTATGACTAGAAATTTAATTTTTATTGGTTTTTAGACCATTATGTTTGTATTGTTTGTATGAAGATATTGCAAACAAATATCCAGGAAGCCAGCTGACGCCATGTTGGTGCAAATCTTATTATTAAGTATATTCAGAATCACCATTACTATATTTATTCATGTAAATTAATTTGTTAATAACAATATATTTTTATCTAGGCATTATTTATTTAAAGGTACATGTAGTTTAAGGATACCAACTGCAACTTTGATGATGGTTTTGACCACCTTTACATCATATAAAAATGATTGCAACACCTAGCAACTACTTTGTTGGATTGCAGCATGGAGCACTAAAGTAGTTCGGTATGGAAATGTAAGCATAAAACTCCAAATAAATTATTTACAATGGTGGCTATTGATTCTAGAACTATTATAATCATTAATTATTTTTACTATATGGATTTTGTATGTATTCTTTATTTATTATTTAACAGAATTGGCAAGGAAATTTATATGGTATTATTTTAAATTCTATTTTTAAAGATTAAATGAAGTATTTTGTTCTGATGAATGGCAGTTTAACAAATTATTTAATAACGAATAAAAATCATTATTAATATAATAATATGTTATATTTGCTCATCTTGGGTAAGCTTGTAGAAAAGTTAAAAATGCACATATTATATAATTTTGGAAATTATATGACCAATTAATAAAGCTCACGCTATGTTTCTCTTTTATCAACGAAAAGATCTGCAAGAATTTAGCCAATCAGAATTTCTTTTCATAACGTCGATCATTACATGGTATTATCCCTGATTGAATTTAGCCAATCAGAAAATTTTTAGAGTCGATCATTATAGTATTTAGTAGTAATAATCCTGACTGAATTAAATGAAGATGAATCCATCATAGTAATAACAAGTATCTTAGAAAGGAATGGTGGTCTCTTGGACGATCTGGATGATTCATTTAGAAATATAACAAAAGTCTTAGATAGCTACTTCATTAGGAAATTTTTTCTGACACGGATTTACATAAGTTTATGGCGGGCCCCGTAATATTATGCAATTATTACATTGAGTGTAAATACTAGATAATTTTTTATGGACACAATATTACGGCAGGGAAAATTTCCTGATGTTTGATGAAAATAGTGAAAGTTTAGACGATGAAAATAATTCATCAATCAATCAAATTATGCAAAACAATAATAGAAATCTTCAATAATAATATCAATATCACTAATGATTTACTTACTAACATTGATGATTATAATAATCACGTTGAATCACAAGTCATGAATCACCATTTGAATATTATAATAATTTACCATCAACATCTGGTCTTTCTACTGTTGATAATGATCCATCGGTTGAAGGCAAATGATGGATTCTTTTTATAAAATTTTATTTTCATTATTATTAACAATAAAATACAATAAAGATATGAAAAGAAGTTTGAAAGTTGCTGGAGTAAAAAAAGTATATTTTGTTATTAAATTAATTCTCTTATTCTTTGATTAAAGGAATAATCCTTCACAAGTTTCTAAAAAAAGTATATTTATATATACATATTATATATAATACTAATAATACTAATTATTATTATTACTTAAAATAGATTTCGGAAGAGTTTTTAGTTGACTTTTTTGAAGATGTCAAGCTGACAGCGATGCACGATAATCGCATCACGATTAAACTGAAGGATATTCAATTAGTACTATATTTTCGTAAAAGAAGACTTAATTGGTAATCTATAATAAGATCTATTCATTTACATTTATAAATAAACCAAGTTTTCAATTACCTTTTCTTTGCAACAATTGCATAATACAACTATATTCAATTTAACATCTGTATGAATTAAATATTTATATATGAATTTTCAATTAATTGTTTATTCTTTCATTCCTTTCTTCTAATCTATCTGAAGTTTTTTTAATGTATTGTATCAACTGATTTATTCAATAAATCAATAATAATATCGGGGACCTTAATTTGCATTATTTTTTTTATTACAATCAGTACAATTTCCTACGTATCAATTTTAAAGTTCCAAATAATTCATTTAAAACGTGATTAATTCTAATTGATTTATGACCATGATAATTAGGAAAATTGGTGTTGGTTTACATAATAAATCATATCTTGGATAAATTGATTCAATAATTGTGATCTCCTATTGTTGTAGTTTTTTTAGTTAACCGGAGTGGCACGAAATTATTATCGCAACTTACTAAATGTGGATCATTTTAATAAATATTAATTATTGAATATTAAACAAATCCACCTTCCCATATGAATGAATGATGTTACAAAAATTTGAGCATCAAATTGGAGGTCTTGATAAATTATTATTAACAAATGATGAAGCAGTAATTGTTAAACCTTGTAATACAGTCGAAAAAGAATTTTACGAAACCAGTGTATTATATCCAGAATTTTCTATGTGGATACCTAAATTTTATGGAAGTTTACAATTACAAGGTGTTAACCACAATAATAATTCATTAATAAATCTAGTTAATGATATTAGCGATAATAATAATGATAACGGCGATGGTATTAGGGTAGTTGATCCTTTGATAATTAGACAAGAAATCGAAAAACAAAGTGCAAATGTTACAGGAGTTGAAAATATCCTTTGGAAAATAAAAATAATATATATATTTAGGAAATGTATTAATGCTAACCAATATTATTATTTATTATTTTTAATTATAAACACATGCAATATGTTTAGAGAATATTTTATATGGTTTTAAAAAACCGTGTCTCATAGATCTTAAGCTAGGTACTCAACTATGGGGTGAAGATTCTAGCGAAGAAAAAAAGCAAAAAATGATTAAAAGAGCTTTAATGACTACATCAACTTCATTAGGAATAAAAATTACAGCATTTAAGGTAATAATATATATTCCTTGAATTGTACTCGGCCTCCTTTTTTCTAATTTATTTTCCGATTATCTCTTATTTATTTGAAAAAAAAAAGGTTTATCAAAAATCTATTGATAATTATAAAGATTATTCACGTGAATATGGGTATACTTTAAAAAATGAAGATGGCATAATATTAGGATTAAGGGATTATTTTAGAGCAGAAATATCAAAGGATAAACGAAGTTTGATTATTAAAACAATAATTAGAGATCTTGAAGAACTTTATAAAGCACTAGAAAATACAGAATTGAGATTGTATGGTGCATCATTATTTTTGGTATATGAAGGTGACCCTGATGCTTTAGAAGAGGCCTTGAGTAAAGAAAAAGAAAATCTTGAAAAAATATCATCAAAATATATTGATGGTAATGATAATGAAGGCAAAGAAGAAGATGGAGGAGATGAAGGAGAAGAAGGAGAAGATGAAGAAGAAGATGATGATGATGATCAGGAAGAAGAGAGACTGAAAGTTACTGATTTAAAAATTATTGATTTTGCACATTCTCATTTCAGAAAAAACGTTGGTAAAGATGAAGGCTGCTTATTTGGTATTAGAAATTTGCTGGGATATCTTGATCAATTACTACAAGAAAATTAAATCACTTGATTAATTTGTTTTAATTTATTTTAAAGTTAATTTTATAATAATTTATTAATTGTGATAAATATTTTTTTTGAAAAATAATATGATTCTTTTTAACAATTTTGTTATTGGTTTCGTAAAATATTTGTTCCTTTGGTCATAAGGTATGTATAAAGCAGCTTTTTTAGCTGCATTGATCTTTTATCTTTAGTCGAAGTAAAAGAGATCCCATGTATTTACACTCTACTGTGTCTCGGATCTCTTTCAGTGACTGACATGTTGAACTTTACGCAGAGTACTGTTAACCAATCTTACATCCATTGATGCAATTTTGCTCCCGATACACTCTCGAGATAACTGCGAAACAGGAATCGTCCTATTAAAATAAATGGCTTGAAGAATCTTGTTGACAAATTAGGTGGTGAATCCATTTTTAATTTGATGCTTTAATACTGCCCAGAAATACGTTGATATAAATATATCATGTTGGATCACTGATTGTATCAGAAACCTCTGTTTTTCAGTTTCTTTTGATATTTTTTTTATCCGTTTTTATTCCAACCAATATTGAAAAACAAACAAATATATAAAATTTTCCAATTTTTTTTGTTACACTATATTAGATATATATTTACGTTTTATGAAACTTACCCTGGGATGATTTGGTAGACAATGTAAAGAACATATAGCAAAAATAAAAATAAAATTTTTTTTTTCAAGGAAAATTAGTTTTTTATGAAATACAAAGTATTATTAAGGGTATCATTTGTAAAAAAAAAAATTATTTACTAAAAAAATTGATATATTTACTATATGGTACTATGTTAAAAAAATTGATAAGAACAAATTTTATCGGCCCAAAGAATATTTACAAACACAATAATCTTAGTTAACTGAGCATTATTTATTTATTACCAATTTTTTTGGTGATATTAAAAATTCTTTGAGTTATACTTTCAAAAAATTATTGCCTTTTATGAATGAATAAAGATGAAGATATTGGTGATGACATTTATATTTTCATGAAAAAAATATTATTTTGGTTTTTCCACCCATAAGTCCAGTTTTCCACCCTATTAAAAATTTTCACAGCTTTAAAAAGAAGACTTGGAATAAAAATTTAAAAGCAAGCAGTAAAACTGACTTCTATAATTTGTTAAAAGGATCCTGGTCTATAAAGAATTGATTAATTAGCAGATGTGAAGTTGGACTGTTTTAAAAAGCCGACAAGACATTGAATTTTTTAAATAATAACAATATGAATAGTTTAAATATTTTTTACGTTTTATGTAACGCATCATGGATTTCCTATCACTAAAAAAATGTTAAAATTTGGTATTAACACAAGATACTTTGGTATATTGGTAAAAAAAAAACTTTTTATGTCAATTATTTATATTTTTATTGGAATAATTTCTTTGGGTCATGTGGCGCAGAACTTGACTTACATAAAATAACCTCGTCTCTTTTCATGATAAATCTTTTTGGAAGGAGATGCACTTAAAGAATCAAATCAGTTTCTTTTGTTTTCTAAGAATTGGAATGCAATTTTTGTCAAGGGCATAGAATTGCCAGAATCACATCAATGAATATTGCGCCAATTAATTTTTTGGGGGAATAAGTTTTGAGAATATAACTGAATAGGATATTTACTAGCGAATAGTTTTCAAGTTGAATGCTTGTAATTTAATAATTTAATGCCAATAGTGAATAAAAAAATATCTTAATATAAAAAGTCTGATTAATTTTTTTTAAGTATACCGTGATATGCTATTGGAAGATTGGAAAGGAATGAACTTCAAATCTTCTAATGATGGATACATTGAAAGGTTAGGAAGGCTTATACATCATCAATACCATTTTCCGATCAAAAATATAATCACGTGATCAATTGATGGCATCTACCATTTTATATGCACTTTAAGGATTGAAAGATGTTATTTTCTTACCCAAATCCACTACAACTTTATATCATTTACTGTCACCATCTTTATCATCTGTTAAATTGATAATTTTACTAAAAAAATTAACACAACTTTTTAACTTGAATCTTTTTGTTTGTAAAAGTATGTTTTTGTAATTCTAATCTTCTATGTATTGTATTTATTTATTTGCCTAATACTTTGTCAGACGATAATTTTTTGGCTTCGTTATAATTGATTTGATGAGAGTTTGAACAATAAATAAACCAATTAACATTAATTTTTTTTTATATATTTTGCCTTTTCATGCTTCCCAAAAAAATTAGTTTAGTAAAATCCATGGATGAAGAACTTTTCAGCAATCACCAGTTAATAATTAATTAACAGTAAATACTTTTAATAGAAAATTCCATTTCGAAAAAGAGTTTGTTGAATTTTATCGGCTGGAATCCCAATTCCGATGCTGGAAGGCCTGTGACTTCCAAAACTTTCAAAACGTTCCAATGGAACTTTCAATTCCAATACATTTTTGTAGGAAGTTTTTATCTGTGTAACTTATACTATTACTTTTACTATTATTAGTATTAGTTGGGCATTATTTAATGTAATTCACTCCTAGAATGAAAATTATTTATCGGTCATCAATATAAATGAATTTCATTATTTTTTTGGTGTGTAACAATAATTCATCATTTAACTGCAGACTAAACAACCACAACCTTGACAAAATCAATTATTAAATATACAAGTTAACATAGAAAAGAATATGTTCACCTAAATGTTAAAATGATCTTTCAATTGGTTGGATTCTCATTTTAATGTTTATTTATAAATAAATAATAAATAAATAATACACAGTAGTCATTACTTCGACAAAAAATATATTTGCCTAAATGTTAAAATGATAAAATAAAAGCGGATGTTTTGTGTAAATTACATTGTATAAAAAGCTCTCTTTTCCCAATTGTAATTTTTTATTTCATTTTGTTAAAATTATATAACTTGTTTATTAAAACTCGATATTTTAGATATTTGAAAAAATGTTATATAATAAATTAAAAGGCCGCGTGGGCGAAGACAACTGCAATAATAAAAAGTTAATAAATCCATACAAACCAACGAGGGAGTCCATTGAAATTGAAAAATTAAAGAAGCAATGCGGAAATATAAGATTGGCATATTTTCTTCATAATTGTAGAACGGATGGAAACAAGAATGAAAATTATTTATCGGTCATCAATATAAATGAATTTCATTATTTTTTTGGTGTGTAACAATAATTCATCATTTAACTGCAGACTAAACAACCACAACCTTGACAAAATCAATTATTAAATATACAAGTTAACATAGAAAAGAATATGTTCACCTAAATGTTAAAATGATCTTTCAATTGGTTGGATTCTCATTTTAATGTTTATTTATAAATAAATAATAAATAAATAATACACAGTAGTCATTACTTCGACAAAAAATATATTTGCCTAAATGTTAAAATGATAAAATAAAAGCGGATGTTTTGTGTAAATTACATTGTATAAAAAGCTCTCTTTTCCCAATTGTAATTTTTTATTTCATTTTGTTAAAATTATATAACTTGTTTATTAAAACTCGATATTTTAGATATTTGAAAAAATGTTATATAATAAATTAAAAGGCCGCGTGGGCGAAGACAACTGCAATAATAAAAAGTTAATAAATCCATACAAACCAACGAGGGAGTCCATTGAAATTGAAAAATTAAAGAAGCAATGCGGAAATATAAGATTGGCATATTTTCTTCATAATTGTAGAACGGATGGAAACAAGATTAAATGGATTTCATATGAAGAATTTTATAATGTTGAATTGTTGGCTGAAGGAGGATTCGGGATCATACACACCGCCGATTGGTCTGATATATTCTCTAATAAAAAAGTTGTGCTGAAAAGCGCATATGACTCACGGAATGCTATTCCAATAATATTAAAAGAAGTAAAATAAAATTCCTTGATTTTAGAAATATTTATTGATTAATTTAATCATTCTAATTATTAAATTATCGAACCTTAGCTAGAAGCACATAAAAGAATTTACAAGGAAAATAACACCCCTGACCATTTTATTAATGAGTGTTACGGAATTACGAAAGATGCAAAAAATAATTATATGATAGTACTTAAATACGCACAATGTGGTGATTTACATAGTTATTTGTCAAAGAATTTTAATGATTTTTCCTGGAGAAAAAAATTAGCATCAGTTTTGAATATTTCAATTGGGTAAATTGAATTTTTGTATTTTTGTGATTTTGTAATTTTTTCTAAATGATAAACTAATAAATAGTCTTTATTTTTCATCAGGTTAAATAAAATTCATTCTAAAAATTTTGTGCATCATGACTTGCATAGCCGCAATATTTTGATAGATGAGAAAAAGAAAAGCAAAATAGCAGATTTAGGATTATGTGAGCCGGTTAAAGAAAATAATAAAGTTTACGGTATTATTCCATACATGGCACCCGAGGTATTATCTGGCCAACCATATACAAAAGAATCTGATGTATATAGCTTTGGGATGATAATGTGGGTATATACTTCTGGTAAGGAGCCATTTGATGATAGATCACATAATACTGACCTTGCGATTGAAATTGTTGGAGGAAAAAGACCAAATATAACCAGTGATACACCAAATTTTTATGCCATTTTAATGAAACAATGCTGGGATTCTGATCCCAATAAAAGACCAACCGCAAGCCAAATCAAAAATAAGTTGTGTAGATATCTTGCAAATAATAAATACTACAAAAAGACTATCGAAACAGCTGAATCAAAAAGAAAAATGATTGGTAGCAATGAATATAAAAACAATACAACATCAAATAAATGTCAATTTTTAAAAATTAATTCAATAAGTCTAACGCATGATTCAACGATTGTTAATTTATGTATATCAGCAGCTTTTGTTGCTAGAGGTAAGAAATTGATCTGTTTGTTCATTTATCTATTATTTAAATTTTATGATTTCATTCTAATTTATTAATCTTTAATTTATATATATAGCTGGACTGGGGTTGGAAGTTGAAAAATTTGATAACAAAAACGAATTTATGGTTCACAGAAAATAATAAATCTTCATTCACCGAGCATTATTTTATGATTATTTATTTATTTTATAAATTAATCAGAACTTTTTTTAAAAGACCAATTTTTTTGGTGATATTAAAAATTCTTCCAAGTTTTAATGAATTATATTTTAAAAAAAATTATTCCTCTTTATCAATGAGTAAAAAAAAAGATATTGATGATGACATTTTATATTTTTCATAAAGCAGCAATGCAAATGTGTGAAGAAGAAATAATATTTTGGTTCTTCCGTGCAGGTTTCAACTACTATTAAAATTTGCCAAGATTAAAAAGACGACTCGGAATAAAAATTTAAAAGCAAGCAACAAAACTGAATTTTATAATTATTAAAAGAATACTGATCTAGAAAGAGACGAGAAGTTTGGCTGTTTTAAAAAAAGCCGACAAGATATTGATAATATAATAGTTTAAATTTCAAAATTGTACTTATGCCAGATAGTTTGATTCCTGAAAAAAAGAAAAAATTTGAAATATTTTTAAAAAATTGTATGCGATTCTATCTCTCTTTATTCAAATTAACACAATTGATAGGTTATTATTTCTCGAAAGAATAATTATGTAATTAATCAATAAATGAGAAAATTTTAGCATGAAACGTATCTAAAAAAATGTGCTTTTTGCACCGCTAATTGCCTATAAGCATTATGGATTGATGATTTGTATTCAGCTATTCAATCATTTATTATATTTAATTGCTTGTAATCATTTACTTTATTCATGTGGCAGTCTATACAATGGCATGTCAGAACAAGAATTAAGCATGTTTGTATATTTACAAATATTCGACAAGTTATCACTTTTGGAAAAAGACAGAAAGCGAGACAAAATGTTTGAATGTTAATATATATTCATTTCACCATATTAATATATTGATGATAATTACTAATCCAGGTCTCATTATCCGGCTGATTTTTCTTTTTTGTACAAATATTCATAGTAAAGTAGGAGACAATAATGACAACGATAATATGAGTAGTAGCAATAGTAATATTAGTAGTTAACAATGAACTATTAGTAAATAATGATAACAATGGTAATAATACTATTATTAATAGTAAAAGTAGGTAGAACAAGTGATGTGAGCCGGCTAAGATGATAAAATTTTTTTTCTTAACATTCATTTTTACGTCTGGAATTTAGCGCAGAATTCATTGACATATAGATACTTAATTGAGATGGGTCTATTTGCATTAGTTGGAGTGACAAAAGAAAAAATCATACATAAAAAAATACAATGCTTGTAGCAGGATAATAAAGAAAACAATAGTAATATAATAGTAACAATAATAACAATAATAACAATCTGATTTATTTACAAAGAAAAAAGAAACAGACTTTAAAAATATAAAAACAATCGAATTTTAAAAAGTACACGTTATTTAAAAATTTTATCCAGGTCCTTAATCGGCTAAGGTTTTTCTCCGGCTTACACCACTAGGTAGGACATTACCATTAGTAATTATAATAACAATAACTTTTTTGATTTAACAATTGATTTTTTGGTGATTCATAAATATATAAAGTATCATTTATCCAAAATAAAAAATTTATACAAGTCCTTAGCTGACTAAGGGTTTATCAGCTTAGCCAGCCAATGTTTTTTTAACGGCTAATATCACTAATAAATAAATATATATAACAAATGATGAATGATGATAATTACATTGTTGAAAATGATAACTTCTTCAACGAGAATAGTGCAACGTGGAACCTTTCACAGTTATAGATGAAAAAGAAAAATGCTATTACTGCACTAGGTAATATTTTTTGGCTCAATTTGCAATAATTTGAGTAATTGTGAATATTGATTATGCATTAAAATGCAGCAGTCATATTGATTTAGTGGAGGTTAGATTCAAATCAAATCATAAATCATATTCAAATTCCAAATGAAACAAATCAAATTAGGTGATTCATTTGGAGCCTTTCCATTTATACATAACATATTAATATATCACACCATAAAAACATTATTTATTATATGTGTTAATATTTATATTTCTTTATTTGTAATTATGATTAAGTAATATCATAAAAGGGTTGTAAAATATGTGATAAACTTACAATGAAACAAATTTTACAAAATTCTTTTTGAGTAAACCAATAAATCTTGCAATGAAAAACCGAGTAGGTGAAAATAACAGCTACAGTAAAGGAACAATGATTAAAAATTTAACGAAGCAATGCGGGGATAAAGAATTGGCAAAATTTCTTTATGACTGTAGGAAGGATGGGAGCAAGATTAAGTGGATTTCATATGATGAATTTTCTAAAGTTAAACTATTAGCCGAAGGGGGATTCGGAATCACATATACTGCCGATTGGTCTAGTAATAAAAAAGTAGTGCTAAAATGCATTTACACTTCACAAAGAGTTATCCCACTAATATTAAAAGAGGTAAATAAACCTTTGAGTTTTGAATATTTACCGAGTAATTTAATTAATTGTGAACTATTAAAATTATTAGCTAGAAGCACATAAAATAATTTGCAACCATTTTATTAACGAGTGTTACGGAATTACGAAAGATGCAAGAAAAAATTATATGATAGTACTTAAATATGCACAAGGAGGTGATTTACATAAATATTTGTCAAAAAATTTTAAGAATTTTTACTGGAAAGATAAATTAGAATCACTTTTGAATATTTCGATTGGGTAATTTTGACTTTCAAATTATTTTTGTAAATTTTTTGTGATAAATTAATAATTCTTTATTTTTCATCAGGCTAAATGAAATTCATTCTAAAGATTTTGCGCATTGTGACCTGCATAGTCGCAATATTTTGATAGATGAGAATAAGAAAAGCATTATAGCAGATTTAGGATTATGTGAACCGGTCAAAGAAAATAATCCAAATAATAAAGTTTATGGTATTATACCGTATTTGGCACCTGAGGTATTATTAGGCAAACCATATACAAAATAATCCGATATATATAGCTTTGGGATGATAATGTGGGTATATACTTCTGGTAAAGAGCCCTTTGATGATAGATCACATAATTTTAATCTTATATTGGAGATTATGGGAGGAGAAAGGCCAGAGATTACCTATGATACACCAGATTTTTATTCCGAATTGATGAAACAATGCTGGGATCCTGATTCCAAAAAAAGACCAACTGCAAGTCAAATCGAGAAGCTTTTGCGTAGATATCTTGCAGATACTAAACATAACAAAGAGGCTATCGAAACAGCCGAATCGAAAAGAAAACAAAGGAGGGCTGGCAGCAATGATGAAAGTGAAAAAAAAATGGATTCATTATCATATAAATATTCATATTTACAGATCAGTTCAGTTCATGATTCAAAAATTTTTGATTTATGTGTATCAACAACTTTTGTTGCTGCTGGTTGTGGTAAGAAGATTTACCTAATATTAAACTTTAAGATTAATTTTTAGTTTATTAACTTTTAATTTATTAATTTTTTAGTTGGACTGGGGTTGGAAGTTGAAAAAGTTTATAACAAAATAAATGTATATTTACAAAAAAATAATAAGTCTTGGTTCATTGAGCATTATGTAGATTGTTTATTTATATTATTATTTATTTATTTAATTTAATTTGAATTTATTTAATTTGAATTTATTTATTGTATATATAAAATCCAAAATTATTTATAATAATATCTCAAAATATATTTATATTTAAAATTATTTACAAATTAATCACTACTTTTTTTAAAAGGCCTGTTTTTTCTAGTGATATTGAGAATACTTGCAAGTTTTTAAAGCATTTACAAAAAAATATATTGCTTTTTATTAATGAATGAAAAGGAAGATAATGATGATGACATTTTACATTTTTTTTATAAAGCAGTTATTGCAAAATGTACGAAAGAAGAAAATAATATTTTGTCCTTCCATGGTCCGTCCAAAGTCGAGAATTGAAAAATTTTCCAAGATTAAAAAGGAAGACTACAAAATTTAAAAGCAAGCAATAAAACCGAATTCCATAATTTATTAAATCTAGAAAGAATTAATAAATCAACAGACGAGAAGTTGGGTTGTTTTAAAAAGTAAGGAAACCCGACAATATATTGAATTTTTAAATATATAATATGAATAATTTTGTTGAGAAAATTGCGTTTGAATATCTTAAAATTTGTGTTTACGTTTTATGTAATGTTTCATGAAATTAATTTACCGCTGCATATTTTGTGAAAATTTGAACTAGTTTCAAGCTTGACAAAAAAATTTTTCCTATCACTAAAAAATTAAATATTTTTTAAAAACTTGAATGGGA
>CAUDNR010000086.1:15744-30580 GCA_958430865.1 Entrophospora sp. SA101 | reverse complement strand
TTATATTGACAGAGTCAGGTATTTGTTTTGGTCTAGACTTTTTACCACGATGTTTACTGTTCTTATATTTGATGAAGTGGGTTGCTATCTATCTTTGGACTTATTTGCATAATAATAATGTATAATTCATTAGTACCTATCAAATCATGGTGGATATTCAAATGCATATACTAGTGTAGATCATACAAATTATTATTTTGAAGTAGCTCATGAAAATTTGGAAGGTGCTTTGGATAGGTAACTAATACTTAATATATACTTTAAAATTTAGAATAATCATTATAGCTTTAATTAATTAATCAATTAATTATTAATTTTTTATAGATTTGCACAATTTTTTATATCACCATTATTTGACCCTAGTTGTACTGACAGAGAAATTCTTGCAGTGGATTCTGGTAATGATCAATCATATATATATATATATAAATACACATTATATATTATTTAATTTTACTTAAAATATATGGTAGATTGAAGACAATCTAATCTTTTTTTAAAAAAAAAATATGCATATATATAGAATTTAAAAAAAATCTTCAGTCTGATTCCAGAAGATTATATCAAATTGATAAAGCTATATCAAACCCAAAGCATCCTTATAAAAAATTTGGTACTGGAAATTTAGTTACCTTAAAAGATAATCCACTTAAAGAAGGATTGGATATTAGAGACGAGTTATTAAAGTTCCACAATAATTACTATTCAGCAAATATAATGAAATTGGTTGTGTTAGGCCAAGGTATTATTAATAATATATTTATCACATCATTTAATTATTTGGATTTTATTTTTATTTTTGATGATCTATTTTTTTTATGATGAATAGAACCTTTGGATCAATTAACTCGATGGGTGGTGGATAAATTTTCTGATGTTAATAATAAATCAATACCAGCACCAAGTTTTGAAGAAAACCCTTTTACTAAAAATGAATTGATGGTAAATGTTTTTGAATATAAACATAATATTTATGTTAAAATTTTAACTCCTTGTCTATTTAGAAAAAAGTATATGTTAAACCTATTAAGGATTTAATAAATTTGGAAATAAAGTTTCCTTTTCCAGTTCAAGATCCTTTATTCCGTACTAAGGTAATATATATTAACACTTTATACTTTTTAACTTTTTTCATATCTATAAATTTTTAAATTTTTTTTCTGTAAAACATCATTATAAAGCCTGGAAGGTATATATCACATTTATTGGGTCATGAAGGTACTGGCTCTATATTTTCACTGTTGAAAAAGAAAGGTTTGTTATTTACAAAAAAAAAAAAAAGAAAATCATTATTTTTTGTTTATTTATTTATTTACTTATTTACTTATTTACTTACTTTTTATTGAAAAGGTTTAGCAAATTCTTTAGGTGCAGGATCAGGAGATGTGAGTGCAGGATTTGGATTCTTCAATATTGATGTTGATTTAACTGAATCTGGTCTAGGTAATTTTATGAGCGATTCTAATTAATAGTTATAATTGTTATAATTGTTATGATTATATTTATTTATTTATAACCATATAATGTTTATAGCTAATTATGAAGAAGTTGTTAAAATCATTTTTCAATACATTAAAATGTTGAAAAACGAAGGAATTAAAGAGTGGATATACAATGAGGTATGGTTTTAACAAAAATAAAATTTTTTATATGGGGATAATGTATATATTATATTTTACTAAATAAAAATTTTGTAAAGGCCAAAACTCTTTCTGCCATATCATTTAAATTCAAAGAAAAATCTCGACCTGAAAGTTACACTTCTTATCTTTCCAATGCTTTGCAAAGTTCATATCCTCGTGAATGGGTCTTAAGTAAACCCTATATTTTCAGGGAATACGATCCTAAGTTAATCCAGGAAAGTTTAGATTGGTTAAGACCTGATAATTTTAACCTTACTTTAGTCAGTCAAACTTTTACTGATTTGGATCAAAAAGAAAAATGGTATGGTGTAGAGTATAAAGTTGAACCCATCAGTGAAAACCTCCTTCAGGTAAAAGATCCATTAAATATAATTTGTAGAGTATATTGAAAATATTTATTTGATATTGTGGCTCATTACTAGCTTAAGAATAGTTGACTTATATATATATATATTATTAGGAATTAAAATCGGAAACTATTGACTCTGAATTAAAACTTCCATTATCAAATGAGTTTATTCCAACAAACTTTGAGATTAAAAAACAAGAAGTCATTACTGTATGTTTATTAACAAGAAAATATCTTTTTAGGAATACTTCCATTTTTCAATTTATTCAAATTTAAATATTATAATAATATAATAATTTGATTAGCCCCTCAAACATCCAAATTTAATTAAAAACACTGACTTGGTTCGTATTTGGTATAAAAAAGATGATACATTTTGGGTACCTAAAGTTTACATTTGGTTCAAAATTCAATGGTAAAGCTTTTAATTTAAATCAATCATTTAATACAAAATAATGATATCAAATATATTAATTGTTTATTAGTCCACTAGTGTATACTACACCAGCCCATGCTGTCAAGGCTCGTTTATATACTGATTTAATAACAGATGCATTAAATGAATACTCCTATAATGCAGAAGTTGCAGGGCTTCATGCTAGTTTACGATATGGCAATGATGGATTTTACTTTTTCATTTCTGGATACAATGATAAAGTGGTGGTTCTTTTAGAAAAAGTACTTTTGAAAGTGAAGAATTATGAAGTTGATTCAAAAAGGTTTGATATACACAAGGAAAAACTATTACGAATATATCGTAATACCTTATATGATAAACCTTACCAAATTGCAATGTATTATGTTTCTAATTTACTTTATCAAAAATTTTGGACAAATGAAGAAAAATTATCTGCATTGGAGAATATTGTTAGTCAGGATATTCAAAATTTCTATTCATATATATTAAATAATTTACATATTGAATGTTTAGTTCATGGAAATGTTGACAAGGAAGACTCACTAAAATATATAAAAATTTTTGAAGATATTCTAAAACCCAAGTCACTTTCTCCTTCACAAAAAGTTGGGGATAGACCAATTTTATTACCAGTGGGAAAAAGATATGTTTATCAACGTGATGTTTATGATACTAATAATGTCAATTCAGCAATAGAATATTATATTGAAATTTGTCATAATAAAGATGTTAAATCAAGAAACAAATTAAGCATATTGGCACAAATTATTAATCAACCTTTTTTTGATCAAATCAGAACTAAAGAACAATTGGGTGAGCACCATTTATTATTAAATATATATATATATTTGTTTGCTAACTAATTTTGATGTATATATTAGGATATTTGGTATTTAATGGGATAAAAACAACTGCTGGAATAATGGGTTTAAGATTTATAATTCAAAGTGAAAAGGACCCAAATTATCTTGAACATCGAATTGAAGAATTTATTAAAGCATTACAAGTATACTTTTTTTAATTAGTTAATATTTATGTATTTATATATATTAATCAATAAATCAATCAATCAATCAATTATTTTTTTAGAAAATAATAGAAGAAATGTCAGATGAAGCATATGAGAAACACATTCAATCAATCATTACAATAAAAACAGAAAAGCCTAAAAATTTATATCAAGAAGCTTATAGATATTGGAATCATATTACTAATGGATATTATGAATTTAATAAAAGTAAAATTAAAATATTTTTGTTTAAAAAAATTTTCTATACTATACAATTCAAATAAATCAAATAACTTTATCATATATTATTAATATAGCTGAAACTGATGTTGAAGAATTACGTAAAATTACAAAATCAGAAATACTTGATTTTTTCAAAGATCATTTTTATACAACATCACCAAATCATAAAAAACTTTCAGTACATTTAAAATCACAGAAAAAAGTCCAAAAAACCAAACCAATTGACATAAAACATCTTCATTCATGTTTAAATGAACAAGGAATCACTAAATTTGATATAAGAGAATTAGAAGAGACTTTAGATTCTACTGAATCAGAAAAAATTGATGCACAAGCATTAGAAGAGATTTTGACAACATTGTTAATTGATGAGAGTAAGGCAAATGAAGAAGAAATTGAAATCTTGATGAAAAAGATTAGCAAATCATATTTGAATAATGGTGGTAATGAAAGTAGCAGTAATATTACTAAAGATTTGAATGGTGATGGTGATTGCAATAATAAAAATAAAGAGAATGGTATTGGAAAACAAGAAATTCATGTTGATAATGAATTGGTTGAAGATATTGTTTTATGGAAATCTAGCATGAATTTAGGACCAGCACCAATTCCTAATGTTGATTTAAATAAATTTATTGAAACAACAAAATAAAATACATCATATGATATAAAATATAGGTTTGATTCTTATAAGAATGAACATGAAAATAATTTTGCCTGATTTTGGTCATTAATAAAAATAGTTGGGCCTATAAAAATTTAATTTTGTCCAAAGTATACAAAAAATTGGAAAATTCTGCATTCAAATGTTCAATCAACATTTTTCTTTCTTTATGTTTTTTCTCAATGATCATTGATTCTTTGGTGATAGATTCTTCAGCATTCTTGAGGTTGATCAGTTCATTATTCAAGACCTCTAATTCCTGAGATTTGCTTGTGATCTGTGATTTGAGGTTTGTGATTTCTCTTTAATGATTGACAATTTTCTTTTAATTTCACTGTCCTTTTCCAATGATCTTGACATTTTGTTTTTTTCTCCTTGGGTTCCCCCTTGATCTTCTTGTTTTCCAAAATGCAAGATTTGATCCGTTTTCTTATTGTTAAATAATAATTAGAGTCTCTCAGGGTTGTGCAATTTCGCTGTATGAGAAGAATCTTCATACGTATGTATGTACAGTTTCGTTGTGGTTGTACACCTGTACGAGGAAATTTTACATATGTATGTATGTACGTATGAATGTACGAATGTACAATGTATCAGGAACGATGATTTTCTGTGGTGACAAAATATTACTTTGTAAAATCCTATAATAATATTATTATTATTAAGCTGATAACCCTATTATATAATTAATGGATTACCAGATGTTGTAACTGGGGTTGTAACACTATTTCATTATCAGAAAAAACCTGATTATCATGTTATATATGGGATGTCCACCAGCAAAAAGGGGGTCAGAGGACTTCCAACCAAAATTGAGTTTTTTGCATATTATTACTCTATGATATAAAGACTATGACTAGTAACAATATTAAACCATTTTTGCATAATAAAAAAGTTTAATTACAGGGATAACAAAATGAATCCAAAAAATCCAAAAATGGAAAAGGAAGTGATCTACATACTGAAATTGTGCAATAAATAAATTGATAAAATAAAATTGATAAAAATAAATAATATAATTATTGATAAAATAAATAATACAATTATTGATTAAAATAAATAATATAATTAAAAATAATAATATGATATAAATTGTCAAAATACAAATTAATTAGGTTCAGGACAAAGAATATCTCTATATTGAATATCTACATGTTGCCGAATATTTGTATATAAATATCTCTTTCGTTTATCTGTTAAAGGAGTAGTTCCAAGTGTATTTAATGGACTGTTTTTATCAAAATTAGTATTTTTAAATAGTTCAAAACAAATTTCTGGGTCTCCCAATTTTTTTGAAACATAGACCTTTCCAATATCATCATCCAACCTACCAAAACGAAAATGATGATATTTTCTTATATTTGGCAATTTTCTAAAATGTTCTTCTAACATTGAGTTAAAGTCATACCAGCTCCAACCCAACCCATTATTATATCTAATAGATTCATTATTTATTGATGAATCATTTATAGCTTTTTCAACATCATCAACAATATTTATGTGTCTATCTCTGTATTTTTTTTTTTATTAATCCAAAAAAAGAGTCACAAATAAATTTTGTATGTCCAGGAATCATAAAATTTATGTAAATATTTTCATACCAGCCTAACATTGCTAACCATGACCAGAAATAGAGTGATAGATTATTCTTATTCTGTCCAGAACAATTATCACATGTTACATAAAGATCTTTTTTGTCAACATGTCCAATTGTCTTAAGAAAGTGATATACCATATTCAAAGTTGTGTTAGCCCCCTTTTTTGATATTCCTTCTGGCATTTCATCTTTCCCAATAATAAAATTTAACTGATGATTTTCACCATTATCTGTCTTACATATGCCAAAAAGATGTATAATAAATGGAGATTTAAAATAAATTGCCCCAACTTGTTGAGGAGAATAAGGAGCTCCAACACTTTGGGCCCAATCATAACAAATATGTGTTATTGTTGGATCATTTTTGCTTTTATCAATGATATTATTATAGTGTTGTCTTTCAAGATTTGCAGCAGCAAGATGTTCTTCAGATTCAAATTTAATGTTTGCTTGTTCATCTTCATTATTTGATGCTTTAAATTTGATACTAAATTTTTCACAAGTATCACAAAGATCACTTGCATGTGTTTGAAATTTAATAATAGGTTTTGTTCCATGCCATAATTTCCGGAAAGTTTCATATGAGATAATTTTTTCAGATTGATAATTTTCTAAGTTTAATAAGTTTAAATGATATTTGAAATCCTTATAAATCAAAAAAATATTTTTATCAGTTGGGAGATATATAAATGAATCAGAACTATCTTGAATCCTCATTGGAGATGGCAAACCATGAATGTTTGCATATTGAGCTTTAAATTGTTCTACAAAAATTGCTGTATCCAGATTAACTATTGCACAAGAGTTAAGTCTTGGGACATTTTTTAAATTACCATGAAGACGATCACATAGACCATTATTTTGCAAATGTGTTTGTAAAGCTGATAATTTATTTTCACTAATATTACAAATTTTTAAAAATACCTTTTGACAAATATATATAGATGAATTATATTGATACTTATATTTTGTCATTGATTTGTTTTTATCTTTCTTAAATTCAAAAACCATTAATTGAGCTTTAATACAAAGATCTTTTTTTTCATCTTCTAATCCTTTCATTTCTAAATATCTTTCAAAAAATTTCTTAAATCCAATCTCTTCAAAGCAAATTTTTTTACTACGACAGGAACAATTACTTTTATTATTAAAAAATGATTTTAAATCATGAATTGTATTGAGAACTAATTCATTTGGCTCATAATCTTCTAATCCTAGTTCAGCTAAATTATATTCTGAAATAAAATCACTTGATCCAACTTGTTGAGTTGAACTTTCAGACAAGTCAGTTATATCTTCAAATGATTCTATAGTATTTTCAAAAATTTGATGAAATGAATAAGACATTTTAAATATATAATAAATAAATTTTTTTAAAAAAATTTGAAATTTAAAATTTTTATAAATTATTTATTTGTCATTTAAAAATGCTAAATGATTTTTATATATTAATTTATTTGATTTATGTAAAAAGTTCAAAAACGTCATTTTTATTTTTATTTTTTTTATGTTTAAGATCGACATGCACAAAAATAAAAAATTACAGGGATTATGTCGTGTAACCAATTTGTTTTGATAATAAGACAGAACAATTTAATAGTCTCAGACCCCCTTTTTGCTGGTGGACATCCCATTTGTCACTTTGTGACAATCTCAAAATTATACTGCAACGAAATAATTTTAAAATAAAATTCATATGCAAAGTCACGTTCTCAATAAACAAATTTTTTTTTCATGATATAATTTTTAAATAAACTTTGCAACTAGTTATTAAATCAAGAGAGGAGCATGGTTAATTATGATCTAATCAAGATAACGTCAATATCCAAAAAGATTTACTAGAAGCGACTTAACTCACATAGTAGTTTTTACCTTTTCAAGAGATATCTTTTTATTTATTTTTTATTATTGCTTCTTTAAAAAACACTGTATAATTAGATATGTTATTAAGAGAGTAGGAAGGTTAATTATGATCTCATCAAGATAACTTCAATACTCATGAAGCTTTATTAGTAATGTAGTTTCCTCTAAATATGTATTACTTCAATAATTATTTTCTCTATTTATTAATTAAATATTTATTACAGATAAACTCTACCAATTTTTTATTTCATTTTTAAATTTAAAAACAAGTTATATATATGCTCTTCGTTTATATTAATTGAATTATCATCTTCACCATCACCATCCCTATCAGCTTTGTTAGTTTCATTATCTTCTGGTTCAACTACATTGTCAGATAATTTTTCTAATCGGGATACAAATGATGTAATGTTTTCAAAAACACCTCTTTTGTAAAATTCCATACAATGTTCACAACTTTTTTCTAAATCTTCATAGCATCCATAATGATAACTATGACCACAAATCAACACACACCCATCGGTATCTGGAAAATTTGGACCAAATGCTTTTTCACAATGATCGCACAGATCTTTTTTTGGTGGATGTGTTGTATGAAATCCAGTAGGTAATGATTTTAAATCAACCTCTTCACCTAGAGTGCTTAATTTATAACTAATTAATTTTTTCCCTCTATAATGTGGCTTACTTGTATCCAAATTTTTATAAATGCCAAAAAAATATTCTATTAGAAAACAACTTGTCTTTTTAGTCAGATAATCTAATTGTGCTGGTGAATATGGATATTTTTTATTTTTGGAAAAAGCGTCAACAAATGGTGATTTTTTATAAGAATCAATAAGAAAAGCTTCTTGTATTATTGACTCAGGTGATGAAAACTTATTGGTTTGTGCTCTTATTTTGCTATGTATATTCTCAACAAAATAATCATTAAAATTTACTAATGATTTCTCCAATAACTTTGCAAATGGGTGATTATTTTTTTTCCAATAAAAGTAGTCGGATAAAAATGCAAGAGGAATCTTATTATAATTTTTTCTTCTCCATCTCAAAAAAAACATCCAGATATGGAAAATTGTCTCAAGATATTGCTCAAAAGCCCATCGAAAAAGAATAGTGTATATATCTAAGGTTGCTGGTATAATATTATCTAGTAGATCAATCATCATCCTATATTCAACATCTTTAATTTTTTGAAATTTTTTTAATATATCCTCAGAAATTCCTAACCATGCATCATGAACTAATTGGAGAAGAAGATTAATTCACCATGGTTTGGGCTTTTTTGCAAATTTTTTTCTTTTCAAATACATCACAAAATAATTTCTTGAAGAAATCATAATATATAAGAACAACACATTCTCTCGAGTTCAAGGAAACATGTAATGGACCTAACATTGGAACAAAAATTTGTATCCAATCAATATCATTTATATTTAATTGATTATTTAAATATAATGTAATAGCCTTTCTAATAAAAAGCTGTCCTGGATAGTCTGCTATTACAGGTATTACATTTTTTTTTATATATTCTGATAAACTTTTTATGCTAGCTATCATTTTTATTGCTGACAAATAATCTTCCAAGGAACGAAGGCTTTGCTGCTTCACATTAATTATTTTCACTGATTCCATAGATCTTTCTTCTTTCTTTTCTTCAATATCTTCATTATACATATGGACTAATAAAAGCCCAATGCGATCAAATTTTTTATCATCAATCATTTTATCTTTAACCCATTGTATCTTCACAACATTATAACTTTTATCAAAAATTCCTCTATAATCATTAATTAAGTTTTGAATTAATTAATGAATATTCAATATTATCTGGATTAAAAATAGGTACATTTTCAAAATTTGCAGGAACCACAGGAATATTTTCAATTTTTTTGACAACACATGTTGCCATATGTATTGCTGAAGATAACGATGTGGAATCAGGTCTTCTCCACTCATGAATTAATGGTAATCATCAATATTAAAACAATGCATATATTGAATGTTGTAAAAAAAATACTCTTCTATTATTTTTTGATGATTTTCAGCAACTTTCTTTTTGTAAGTTTGGATTGTTTTATAACAAGCTGAGATATTTGCATTTGATAAGGTGTCAAGTGCAGCAGCACTAGTTCCATTTGCTTCTAAATAGAGTCCAAGGTCTAATTTAAAATTATTTACAAATTTATTTCTTATGCCAGCTAAAAGATAACAAAAGCCAACAATAGATTTTTTGGCAGACTCCTTATTTGAATGTGTGCGTCTTTCAGGAATTATTTTTTCTAATTCATCAAAAAATCCTTTCAATTTTGGTTCTTTTTCTTCAATTAATTTACAAAAGTTTATAGGGTCCAATTCCATTGTCTCATTTGATCCACGTTGTTGTTTGAGAAGTACATTTGTTAATAGTTCAATTTTATCTGAGAATGTCAAATTACTTTTTTTTAAGTTATTCTGGACTGTTAAAAAGACATTATTTGCATCAAACATGTTTTCAATTTTTTTATTTTTTCTTCAATTTTCGTTTCCAAATTTTCAATTTTTTGCATTAATAAACCAAAATCTTCTCTGGATAAAAGAACTCCATTTTCTGTGACATTAATCTTGATATTATTTGAAGAATTTTCATTGACATTCAATTGCTTACGTTTATAATATGCTACATACTTCATGTAGTGATTAGCACAAAGTTGTTCATTTAATCTTAAATAATTTATGCTTTCATAGTCTTGGTGTTCTCTTATATTTTTAAACACATTGTCTGTTATAGTTCTGAAGTTAACATCTTCAGGATTTTTATCATTATTATCACAATTCTTGATTGCACAAGGACCAGAGTTTTTATTTCCACGCATCATTGTTAGAATTTAATCAGCAAATGTTTTGAAGGATTAAAATTTTATTTTTATTAAGTAGTATAAAATATATAGTATAGTGATATTGAATAGTCAATGGTTAATAGTCAATGGTTAATAGTTAATAGTAAACGGTTATAATAATAGTTAATAGTTAATAAGTCAATAGATTTTATTTTTAATTAAATTTTTATAGGATTTCTTTCTTATTTATAATTTTTTTAATACCGAAGTTGATAAATAAATAGACTTGAGAGTCAAATTAGAATTAAAAATAGTTCTTCCTTTTGGATATTATTATTAAAGAGCGAAACACGTAAAATTTTTGGTTTAGAGATCGGCCGAAATTTCTATTTTTAGAAGCGATCACACACCCGTTTTTGTCACATTTCACAACCAATCAAATCAAACTTCCACGCTTCAATTTCATATGTTTTACTAATAAACTTTAAAAAATTGAAAATAAAACGTCCCCATAATCAGAAAAATGATTGTACAAATGTGACTCCAAACAAACCCCCTAACTTTATATTATCTCCAAAATATTTATTTGATATAAAAAATTATTTATATTTTTTTTCTTTTCCAAGATATACAAGGATCAGGTCATAAGATAGTAAAAATATTGTTAAAAAGAAAGGTAGAATGCCATAAAACTGGTAGAAACATATTTTAGAAGATATTTCCAATAAATATAAGCATAAAAAATTTTTTTTTTCAAAGCTTTAATAAAAGATCTTTCCTAATTACAATAAAGAAAAACCAAAAAGCTTTATTTTATTTAAATATTGGACTCTTCTTTTATTGAAAAAAAAAATATGACCACTACTTCTCTTTCACCTCAAGGAACGAAAATTTTTTGGATCAAAAAGTGTATTTGTTTTATTTGAAAAGTTTACAAAGCAAAAACGTTATTTTTGTTATATAAAATGGTAAAATTTTGTGAATTTCAAGGGTGGACAGTTTTGGTTTTGTGAATTACTAGTGTGTAACATTCTTGTTGAACCCCCATACCCCTAGATATTTTATTGTAAAGGTCATGTTATTTGTAATACCCCAAGAGGTATAAAAAGGCTTGGTTTTAGACCAAGTAAGAATTATTATGTTCATGATACAATCATAATAACCTAATAATAACATTGTAACTAAATTATTATTGCTAATAAAGGCACATAACACTTTTACAATAAATAATCTGATCCTTATAAACAAACTTTTTCTGAATTTTTGCTGAAAAGCATCTTCCACTTTAGTCAGAACTACTCTACCTTTGGGATGCCTTAGCTAGAGCAGCTGTATACACTCCCCTAAAAAAAGTATCAACTCACTTGATGATCTGTGAAAATAATTGGGTAAATGGGTAATACAAATACTTAGAGATGTTCCATGCACATGATTTTTTTTCAAATCATGCAATGTCACATACAGAAAATGCGGAAATTAAATTTTACCCAATTAAAATTAAACACACATTTTTACATTTTAATTAATTTTTTTATCATTAAAACTACCCATAAAACATTTATACTATTCTTTAAAAATGACAAATTCAGACATTTGGTCTCATTTTACCAGATTGGGTAAAGTTAGTGGTTATAAGCAAAATAGAGCAAGTTGCAACTATTGTAACTATGAGTTAAATGAAGCTCTTGGAAGGTGTAAACAACATTTGAAGAAATGTAATTCCGTACCTGTTTCTATCATGCAATCTATATTTGGACAAACCCATCCAATAACATCATCATCATCATCATCATCATCAACTATAACTACAATTTCAACTAATTTGCAAAATCATTCAATAAGTAATTTTGTTGATAGAATTTCTAGAACTGAAGTGATTTTTCTTAAAAAAAAAATTTAAAAAAAATTTAAAAATTTAAAAAAAAAAAAAATGCACTGCATAAAATGCACATGAAATTTTGAAATTTCATGCAATTTCCCATCCCTGGGCAGGTCGTTTTGCCAGAATTTTGGCTGATTGACATTGAAATTTTACTAATAAAAACTTGAATTGAATGTCTTCAGTCCCTTATTTTATACCCTTGTTTTGTATCAATTGTCACCAAAATTTCCACATTGTTTATTTTTCATGTTCTTTATTTTGTAAAAAAATTTCAAGTAAGGTTAATAAAAGAGTGGAAAAGAATCAAGGTCTCAAAAATTTTTTTGTCTGTGTGTGACAATAGAAATTTCACATCTTGCGAGTAAACTTGTAAAACTAATGAAGTATTTAAATATTTTAAACATTACAATTATATTTAAAGAAATTTTAAATAATGAATAGTTTGACTTTTTATTTTTATTTTATTACATTTTTATTATATTTCTTTGTTATATTAATTACACAGGAAGGATGTTCATTCATAGATACTTGTCATGTATTTATAATCAATTATTATACTCATTATTTGTGTTAATTATATATTATATTATTAATTTGATTCTTTTATTATAGATATAAAGAATAATTAAATAGAATCAGGATAGAGATACTTGTAACTTATAATTTTGACTTTTTTGTTAAATCATTATTCTTAAATCTTTTGAAATTTCAGAATTAACTTTTTTTATTATGATAATATATTGAAGATAGAATTGACAAGATATGGCGATGACATAAATTATGATGATGCTTACCAACCAACCTTTAGACACATTATCCAAATAATACTGATCAAGAATATAGATGTTAGTCACAACTTTTGATGGTGGTCACAATAACCTTTGTGATTGTTTTGCTCTCTTCTTTGAATTTTAATATGGACATATTTGTCAATAAAACATCATAAAAAAGATCAAGATGTGTAACTACATTAGAAGCTAAAACCACATTACATCTGTTATCCAAGAATAAATTTCTGAAGAATAAACATTAAACTATCTTACCTACTTTAAATATGAAAGCAGATCTAAGTGACATTGCTCAATAAAAATTAATGAAAATATACATTTTATATATTTTTGAAAATTCTGTCAAGTGAGTTGTCTTTATGGTACTAATGAAGTCTAAAGAACAAGGTTCGCTTTGGTTTATTGACTATTGTAATCAGCATAAAGCTGCCTTGTTGAAAAGAATCAACATTTTTAGTGTAAATTTTCATGTGTATTTCAACCCATTATTGTGAGTTCAAAAAGCAGCTTTGTTTTAAATAAAAGGTGCCAAAATATTTATTGAAACTTCAAGAAAATTTTTTATATACATCATTTTTTTAATCTATTAAGAAGTTTATGTGTTATAAATGTTAAAAGAAATTCTTGGCATTCAAGTGAATGTTACATGCACTAATTAAAAAAAAGAGAAAGGATTTGCACACTGGCTGATATATTCTCTTTTTTTTTACATATATATATATTTTAAAAAATTTTTTTAAGAGGCTTATTCTTTGATATTAAAATTTTTTGTTTCAAAAAAATTACATTTGATTTCATATATATATAAAGCTTTTTTTAGGTGGTTTTTCTTGTATAGATGGGTATTCATTTTAGAAAAAAAATATATTTCAAAAATTTCTCTGTCTTTTTATTTGGTTAATATATAAATAAAGAAGAAATCTTGTTAATTCACAATTTACAACCTCAATGAATTTTGAAACAAGCTTTCTTTAAATCATATGCCAAATTATTTATAATACTGTAAAATAGTAAATTATAAATCATGGGAAATTAACGAAGTTGCATGCAAATAAAATCGGAAAAACTGATCAAGTATTCAAACCAGCCCAATTTCATATTTTTATTCATTCCTAGTTGAACTTTCATCTTCATTTCCATTTTCATCAAATCCAAGGCTCAAATTCATAATGTCTTCCATAAACAAAATGTCATTATTTAAACCAAGACTTTCATCCTCCTTTTCATTTTGATCTTCACCCTCCTCTTCTTCACCATACTCAAATAAATCATTATCCTCACTATATTCAAACAAATCATCATCTTCAGCCATTGCTGCAGTAATCTCTTGAATGGTAGTATCAAGTTCTCATCAGTTAAATCACTATTGGGATAGTTAAGCATTGGTAATATAAAATGAGTGGATTTGTGCCATTGATTGAAGTCGTGTAGTATCTATCCTTAGAAAGTAAAGAGTTTGAATTATATGAGTGATAATATGTGTTCTAGAATTTAAATTATAAATGTAAGTAATACCTTGTTCTCCTTTTGCCAATCATCCAATCTAGGACAGAAAACACCC
>CAUDNR010000086.1:0-15734 GCA_958430865.1 Entrophospora sp. SA101 | reverse complement strand
AAAGCGAACCTTGTTCTTTAGACTTCATTAGTACCATAAAGATGACTCACTTGACGGAATTTTCAAAAATATATAAAATTTATCTTTTTATTGAGCAATGTCACTTAGATCTGCTTTCATATTTAAAGTAGGTAAGATAGTTTAATGTTTATTCTTCAGAAATTTATTCTTGGATAACAGATGTAATGTGGTTTTAGCTTCTAATGTAGTTACACATCTTGATCTTTTTTATGATGTTTTATTGACAAATATGTCCATATTAAAATTCAAAGAAGAGAGCAAAACAATCACAAAGGTTATTGTGACCACCATCAAAAGTTGTGACTAACATCTATATTCTTGATCAGTATTATTTGGATAATGTGTCTAAAGGTTGGTTGGTAAGCATCATCATAATTTATGTCATCGCCATATCTTGTCAATTCTATCTTCAATATATTATCATAATAAAAAAAGTTAATTCTGAAATTTCAAAAGATTTAAGAATAATGATTTAACAAAAAAGTCAAAATTATAAGTTACAAGTATCTCTATCCTGATTCTATTTAATTATTCTTTATATCTATAATAAAAGAATCAAATTAATAATATAATATATAATTAACACAAATAATGAGTATAATAATTGATTATAAATACATGACAAGTATCTATGAATGAACATCCTTCCTGTGTAATTAATATAACAAAGAAATATAATAAAAATGTAATAAAATAAAAATAAAAAGTCAAACTATTCATTATTTAAAATTTCTTTAAATATAATTGTAATGTTTAAAATATTTAAATACTTCATTAGTTTTACAAGTTTACTCGCAAGATGTGAAATTTCTATTGTCACACACAGACAAAAAAATTTTTGAGACCTTGATTCTTTTCCACTCTTTTATTAACCTTACTTGAAATTTTTTTACAAAATAAAGAACATGAAAAATAAACAATGTGGAAATTTTGGTGACAATTGATACAAAACAAGGGTATAAAATAAGGGACTGAAGACATTCAATTCAAGTTTTTATTAGTAAAATTTCAATGTTGATCAGCCAAAATTTCTGGCAAAACGACCTGCCCCTTAATTTTTAGGATTTGCACACTGACTGGTAAGTCTAAAAAAAATAATCCAGCTGCAATGAATTATTCTCTGACTTCTAAATAATCATTTGTTGCAATTATTTTTTTAAAATTGATTGTCCCTGAGGAGCTGATACAATTTTTGATAAGCCAATAATAGTTGATGGCTTTTACTGTCGTCCACTGTATCAAATTTCAAATAATAAAGATACACTGCCCTCAAAAAAGTATTTGGACAATGTTTTTTGATAATTACGCAAAATGCCACATAATGAAAGTACATAAAATTTATGTCCATAATGTGGCGACTCCACATATAAAATCTCATTTTTCTATCAATTTTTAATTAAAAAAAAACAAATGCCAACCAAAATTTTATTTGATGATGATCATTTCAAATTTTTAATTTTTTTAAAAAAATATCAATATTCTGTTGACCACCCATTATTAGAAATACATGCTTCAATCCTTCTCAGCATACTTTCAATAAGATTATTTAATATACTTTGAGGGATTTGAGACCATTCTTTCATTGCAATCTCCAATTCTGTTTCATTTTTTGGATAATTTTCTTGTTCCAGTTCATTCCATAAATGCTCAATTGGATTAATATCAGGTGATTGAGATGACCAATCAGACAATACTTTTCTTTTCTTTTCTTTTATTCAATTTTGTATGTTGCTTGCTGTATGTGCTGGTGCATTGTCATCTTGAAATTTGTAACCTCTACTACAAAATTGTGTTGTGATCAATGGAACCAGATTTTTATCCAAAATTTCAATATAATCCCTATGGTTCATCCTTCTGTCCACCTTAACCAAAGGTCCCGACCCTTTACCAGAAAAACATCCCCACACCATTACACTACCACCACCATGTTTAACAGTTGGCCTAACATTCTTAATTTTGTAATGTTTACCATCTCTTTGCCAAACTCAAGTTGGACCATCACTTCTAAAAATTTTGAAATGCAACTCATCACTCCAAATAATTGCTTTCCATTGTCTTACTGTCCAATCTCTTCTTTGCATACACCACTTCAACCTGTTCTCTCTTTGTTGACTTTTTAACAAGGGCTTGTTTGCAGCAATTCTGGAAAAAATCCCAAGTTCATGCAAATTTGTGCGAATTGTATTTTTTGATACCTTAACATCATTAACTTCTGCAAACCTTTTTTGAATTTCCTCTAAAGAACTATGGTTTTTTTTTAACACAATTTCTTTTAAAAATTTTTGATCTTCAACTTTCAACAACTTTGGGCAACCACTTCTTGGTGCACTTTTTAAATTCTCTGTATTCTCATAATGTTTGATAGTATCATGAACTGTAGACTTTGGAATATTAAATGTCTTTGCAATTTTTGCAAGAGAACTACCACTTATTCTTAGGCCTAAAAATTTTCCTTGCTCAACTTCAGTTAATTCTGAATTTTTCTTTTTTGCCATTTTTAAAAATCAAAAAAAATTTTCACAATTTTTTTTGATCTAATCAATTTTATTGGTACTCAGTTTATTGAATAACAAAACTTTCACATGTGACAAGAACATGAAGTTTTAGTCATTTATTTATGAGAACCTAAACTACAAACTGTTAAATTTTTATTAAATTTTATGATATAAAATTTCAAGAAACATAAAATCACAAAAATAAGCCTTGCGATTTATTTGTTGTTCATTTTTTTTAATTAAAAATCATACAAGAACAATAGAAAATGAGATTTTATATGTATAGTTGTCAGAACTAAGCCATATAATGACATAAATTTTATGTACTTTCGTTATGTGGCATTTTGTGTAATTATTGAAAAACATCATCTGAATACTTTTTGGAGGGCAGTGTACATACAACCTTAGCATCTGGTTGGATATGGTGGATTATGCATTATTCTGAAATATTACCTGATTATGTGATATTATGCAATTTGCATAATATCATCATCCCTGGAGGGTGCACTCAGAGAAACAAAACATTTCATTTGTTGCACATGACACTAATAAAAAATACTAATGTTGTTATTATACCAAAAAAAAATTTATAATTATTGATTAAGATAAAATTCCATTGTACTGTGCCTCATTGTATTTATTGCTTTTAACTAATATATTTATCAAGAGAATTAACCAGCTAGGAATTTAGGTTAATTTATAATAGAAGTTTTATTTTTTTAATGAAATAAAATTCTTGATTCATGTCTTATTTATAATAATTTCAACTATATAAACTATGTCTGCTTTTTTGTTCTTTGTGCTAATAATCTTTGTATCTATTAAAAAAGAAAGAATCCTTTATTCTCCTGTCACTTAATTAAGTGAACAATTCTTTACTTGCCTGTACAAAATAATTCTTTATTATCTCTTACTATTAATAAATTTGTTTCTCTATATCCTTTACCATCCCTTACTAATAATAAATTTGATTCTTTATACTCTTTATCATCATTTACCAAGTATAAAAATTTAATGCTTTATCATCTCTTACCAATAATAAATTAGCATAGTGGACACTGTTGCAGATCACAAAAAAATGATCAACATAACATATGTTATGGTGAAAGTTCTTGCAAAAGTTTGATTATAAAAGTGTGAGATAATTTTGATCTTGCTGATGATCTGGACTTAGAGAGGCTACAGCTATATTCTAGTGAAGTTTCAGAAGCAACGGGCTCTGTGTAACCGCCTGCCTATTATACAAATGACTGTTGCACAAAATGAGTGTCCATTATGCTTAATAAATTTGATTATTTATATCCTTTATCATCTCTTACTAATAATAAATTTGATTCTTTATACTCTTTATCATCATTTATTAAGTATAAAAATTTAATTCTTATATCTCTTACAAAAAAATTTTTTGTTACACAACAAAGGGAAAAAATCAAACGTCGGTCGCAGCATTTTCATTGGGTAATTATCCCGTGAAAGTCACGTCACGGAGATGGGAATGAAAAAAGACCGTGCAGTTCAGGGGGAAGAGGGCGTGCATTTATCTCTAATACCCGAGCTTGGGAATGAATGAGAGCGTGCATTTAAAGGGTGTGTGCACTTAGAGGGGTTGACTGTAGTACAAAGTCGTCAATTAGTAAAATTGTTCATAAGACGGATCATCAATTAATTATATTTTGGCCACTAAATGAAATATTATTTATTATTATTATATTTAACACAGTCTTCCACTCACTATTTCCACCAAAATTGACAAACATCATTCACTCTTAATTTTTAATAATAAAAATGCCAAGTAAAAATACAGGAAACTCTTATCTTCGATTTTAATATTCTGGAAAAGCTTACAAGTCCAGAAGACGTAATGTCATGTGATATAACAAACAAATATATTACAAGAGGATTGATTACATTAAAAATTTATATTTATTTATTGATTTACAGATATAAAATAATTTCTATATAAATAAATAAAAGTTTATATTATTTTTGAGAAAAAAGAAAATTATATATATCATTATATAAAATAAATAAATAATAATATATATATATATAATAAAATAAAAATTGATTAGATCAATTTTTGTCTATAAAATGTCATGTTCCTTTATAGAATTGATTAATTTAATTTCATCAATGAAATCAATCGAAATGCTCAGCTATGTTGATTTATTATTACTATTATTAAAATTTTTTTGATTAATTAAGCTGATTAATTTAATCGAAAATAGTTAATTACTCAAAAAAATATTTTTTAATCAATCTATTAAATATTAATCAATCTCAAATTCTATTGCAGAAGTATGTAAAGGAGATGATCGAGATGCGAAATTTTGAGCTGGGTCAGGCCCTCGAGGTTGACGTATTGGAAATACAATCGGTGTTCCATCGTTGCTAATCAAAGTAGAAAATTAATAATGCAATAAATTCATAAATAATACAATGTGATATGTTAAGAAGCAGCTTAAAACTCACAGCCAAGATTTTCTAAATGGAGACCTTGACAGTGGAGAAGCATCACCTCTATATGACCGATTAGAAGGACTTTCTGACAAACCTGCTGCATTTGCTAATAATTGTGAAGCTGTACGTCTACCAAATGACCCATTTTTAGGTTGCTACAATGTACAATTTTTTCAAGTGTAAAAAAATATTAAACTTTTTTTTTCGAAAATAAAATGTATTAATAATTATATTATCTCTCATAATATGAATCAATAATACCTTAATATTAATAGCAGCAGAAGCTGGTTTGCGTACTATTTTTAAAACTCTTTCATCACCATCACCTTCACTATAGTGATACAAACCAACCTTTTGAGCAATTAGATGTAATGTACGGCGTTGGGCACTTGTAAGTGTTTTTTGAAATACCAATTCTTCCCTGGATTTGTCATCTCGAAAGATAATAACTTGATCGTAGAATTTTAATGTATCTGGATCATTGAGATCAAGAGAATCTAAAAAATGATCATCATAACCAATCCAGTAGCCATCATTTAAAAAGACATAGAGCATCAAATAAATATATTACTTACCAGAAATTTTTTGCTCTGATAATGATTTTTTGTCTTTATCATGCTTTCCATTTTCGTTTTTTTCTGTTTTTAGATTATCAATCTGTTCATATTCATTTTTTTCTTGAACACGAACATCTTCGTTTTTTTCCTTTTCAGTCTTATGTTTTTCTAACTTTTCTCTCTCCTTCGCCTCCCTTTCTGCGGCTGGCAACACTCGTTTATATTCTACTCTAAGTTTTCTACCAGAAACCTCATACCCATTTAATGCCGATACAACTTGATCTGTTTCTTCTGGTGTTCTGTAATTGGCAAACGCTAATCCTCTAAAAACACCATTATCGAAATGATAATTAAATGCATAAGGCCTTGGTATATCCAGATTATTCTATATCAAGTAATAAAATTAATCATGATTTAAAAAAATGATAAATACTGCAGCATAAATTCTATCACTAATTAATCAATTCATTAACTTACAAGAGTTTCAAGGAGTGCATCACGTTTTATAGAAAAAGGAATATTTTTTATAACAATAGCAGTTGGGATGGTTTCTTGAGCTCCTGTACTTGCTTCACTGTCACTTTGAGCTTGTGAGTTGGCTTTTTCATACCAAAGCTATAAGTAATAATAATAACAATAAAAATAATTCGGTAAATTGATAACGATCTAATGTATATTAACAATTAAATTATTCTTATAACTTTTATATGATATAATTTGAATATATTACACACACACATATACACATTATTTCTTACCTTTGATCTTCGTTTCTCTTTTCTTCTTTGACTATCAAGACCCCCTTTTTTTCCTTTAATAGAGTTTGACCTAGAAGGTGCGTGATCAGAATCAACACAGGGATCCTCAAATGTGTCATCGAAAGAAAGTTCAATATCGTCACCCATTATTTTATTATATCAAAATGTTTTCAAAAAGTATATTACACAATTTTCTAAATAAATCAAAACTTATTAAAAAAATTTTTTTGATTGGAATGTGAATGATGAGTAAAATGATATAGTAAAATTTAAAGCAAATAAAACAAATAAATAAATTTTCAGCGATTATTTTCTTAAAAACCTTTTAAATCTATATAATTGGTTGATTGATAGTCTTTTTATATTATAAAATACTGTGAATGGAATGCGAAAATACAAAAGGTGAGAATAATATATTTATGTATGTATGTATATGTATAAAATATATTTATATAAAAAAAATTTTTTTTGATTATTTAATTAAATACAAGATAAAGCGCAAAACCAGTGCAAAGCGGAACAAGAGCGTGAAGTGTCAAAACGTTACCACTTCACCCCTGAAAGCACGCTCAACTTCGTAACGAAAGAAAAAAAAACAAGTCTTATAATAAAAAAAACAACTTTTTTTATGCAAGTTGAACACAAACACTTACCATTATTTTGTACACTTTTCCACACTTTAAGAAATAAAAAATGATTACGTCATTTTATAAATAAATGCTAACCAACCCCTATTATTATAACTGGTAACTAGAACGAGGGTTTCAGTTTCATTATTAATGTTTAGATGCACGAAGCGAGTTTGAAGTATCGTGCGTGATATTTGTTATTTAAAAATTCAAAGATGTATTGAGAACTGTCTAACAAAGACATATTAAGTGAATATTGGAATACAGGGATCAAAATTTAGTAAATTAATCTTCTAGTATGGCACCCTCTCCAATATTGTATATGAAATGCAAAATCGTCAATCAATCGTAAAAATATAATATAATGATTCTAAAAAATAATCAAGAGAAAAGCAAAGAAGTCATTGATGAATTAAATAAGTATTATTTTAATAAGTATAAAGTTAACACTTAGAAATGTTAGCTGATACATGCAGAATTGGTTTGCCTATGGCATTAATCAAAAAATTTGTTATTGAAGAGACAGGGAAAATCGAGGTAGAATTCAACAACTTATTTTGGAAGGTGATTTTCCCAATTTAGGGAAAATTTGGATAATATCATTAACAGCAAGAGCTAAAATGACTAGAAAACCTAAAACCAATTTATAAATAGTACTTGCTTCTTTACAAATGGGTGGATATTATTATAAAGGTATTCTTGCTTCTTGTAATCCAGAGGATAGGGTGTTTACACTAAAATAAATAAAACTTTGATTTTTTTTTATAACTTCATATTCAGAAATATCTGTTTTTATTAAATTGAATTCAGCAAAAGGCATATCAGCAACTTCCTGAGCTTTGACAACACCATGGTTAAAAGAAAACACTGATATTTTTGTAGACCATTTAATTTTTTAAAATAAATTCTCAAAATAGATTTGATATCCAAGTATTGAAAATCTTTTCTACCTTCATAGCATTTATTTATTCAATCCAGCAATACTTGTTAATTCCATTCATATTCAATAAATTCATAATCATCTAAATTCATAATTTTTTCAATCTCAATAAATAATTAACCTTTCATTGTGTGCCACCTATATAGATGGTGTCTAAATTAACAATGTTTAAATATAAACAATTTAGACAATTAAGAAATTATTATATTGGGATTGAGATTGGATTGAAATTGAAATTTTCAATCCGTGATCAAAAATTATTTTATCAAGATGATCGACAATTATTAATAAAAAAAATATTAAAAACCTTGAACTTACAAATGTCAATGCTAATGATTTGATTTTAGTATTGATGTCTTTGTTTTTTGGGTATTTCAATATTTTCCATTTTTTTTTTTATTTATTTTGTTTGTTTATTTTTTCAATCTTACTACCTGACCTAGATTGAAATTTCATATTTAAAATTCGATCTCAATCTCAATCTCGGATAGAAATCAATCTCCTATTTCTATGGAAATTTTTGAATGCAGATCGAAATCAATTTCATCTAATAATTTTTGAAGGCGCACAATGTCTAAAATAAAAATCCGACTGCGCCACATATAAACCTTGGTTATTTTTTGTGAAAATGTGCAGATAATTTCCAAATTTAATTAAACCGTGTCAATATTCACTGTTATTTGGACATCTTAGACATTTTGTTCATTTTGTTCTAAAATGATTTAGACTCCCATCTATAATGCCATCTACAGTTGGACCATGTTATAATGACACATGAATTCCCTGTAAAAAATTTACTCTGTGATTAGTCTCAGCATTATTATTAAACTCAGTGTTTTTTTTGTTTATATTAATAAATATACATCCCTGTGTTTTTTCAATAAATGTATCATATTCATAGAATCTATAGTTCCATTTTTCATAAAAATTGGAGATTTCACTGATATGTATTTAATTAATAAAATGGATAAAGTTTGGATAAATGACTGAGCATTTATTATTATTGAATAAATTTAATTAATAAAATGGATAAATTTTGGATAAATAACTGAATAATTGTTGAATAATTAATCAAAGTTCAGATAAATTAATTAATAAATAAATTTTCAAGTGGTCTACTAAAGATGGCTCCTCAATCAATTGAGGCTAGTTGCAGCACATGAAAATTTAATTGTAGCTAATTGTGGTTCCCATCTTTTAATGGGTCTGGGTCACTTTACCAACATCCACTTTACTAACAAGACACTTTACCAACAACACATGGAGTTACATTTAATCTCCACACAATCAAACAACTATATCTCCTAAATGGTTAATTGGCTATTGATAGCTGATAAAATTTTTCTGATATAAAAATTTTTTTCTGAGGGCATCACTTTCTAATACAAAAATGATCTTTGAGATTCAGCCGATTAATCTATAAATAAAAATCCAGTTGTTGTCCTTGTGGTTTTTGCAAAATCTTCTTTAAAAGTTGGTTGATTGACTGTTTTTACTTTGCTGATTGTTAAATTGACCAATAAGAATGATCAAACCTTTAATTTGTGTTACCATTAAAGAATACTCTGACCATTTAAGAGATAATAAAATGCTAAATTATCATGTCACATGTTGTCAGTAAAGTGTCTTGTTGGTAAAGTGGGTGTTGGTAAAGTGTATGGGTCTCCTTTAAATGTTACTAACATGATAAACTGGTAAATTTTTGAAAGATTATGGATTCATAATGTACATACAACAACATGAAAATTTGTATGTGTAACATCACCCTTGTGGTTTGACAGCTTTGATTTAATCACCAGTTCATGTTCTGTTTGAAGTTTCCCATATTTTTGAACAGAATTGTAATTGACTTGAAAGTAATTTATTAAGACTAGACTAGAAAATTTTTTAAAATTGAAAGTATAAATAAATAGAAATCTTACTGCAGTCCTGTAAAAAATTTACTCTGTGATTAGTCTCAATGTTTTTTCCATTATTAAACTCAGTGTTTTTCCTGTTTATATTAATAAATATACATTTCCATGTTTTTTTCCATGAATGCATCATATTCATGGAATCTATAGTTCTGTTTTTCATTAAAAATGAAGGTTTCACTGAATAAAGTAATTAATAAAATGGATAAAACTCAGATAAATGACTGAGCATTTACTGAATAAATCAATTAATAAAATGGATAAATTCTTGAATAATTTAATTAATAAATAAATTTTCAAGTGGTCTACTAAAGCAATCAGTATACTTTTTATTTTTTTTTGTATGGAATTTGTGAATTCTGAAAAGTTGATTGGTGAGGGGCCAGTCTGTATGTATGTGAAATTGAAATATTATTATTATGGAGTGGGGTGAAATTCTGATTGGCTAATTTGAATTTCACATAATTTCATTTTCACGTACAACAATTCCATATTTTGTTCCATACAGAGCATTATTTACTACAGAGATGAAGATTTATGGAATATGGAATCTGTAGACATGGCTCCTCAATTAATTGAGACTAGTTGCAGCACATGAAAATTGAATTGCAGTTGCAGTTGTGGCATATGAAAATATAATTGCAGCTAATTGTGGTTCCTATCTTTAAATGTTACCAACATGATAAAATGGTAAATTTGAAAGATTATGGATTAGTAATGTACATACAGCGACATGAAAATTTGTATGTGGTACATCACCCTTGTGATTTGACAGCTTTAACACCAGTCCATGTTCTGTTTGAAGTTTTCCATATCTCTGAACAGAATTGTAATTGATTTGAAAGTAATGTAAGTATTAATACTAGACTAGAAAATTTTTTTAAAATTGAAAGCATAAATAGAAATCTTTACTGCAGACTGGTTTTATATTATTTTAATAACTAGTTGTATTTACTAAACAATTTATATATGGTATATATTTCCAGACTATCCATGCATTTTATCCAGCTTCTGATCTTTCATATGAAGAAAGAAGAATCGTTGATGAAACAGAGAAAATTCCAAATGATGGTCAACTTCTTAAGACCAATGCACTTGTTGATACAAGTTCAAACAAATCACATATTGCACTGCTTGATTTTCCAGCACCATTGCTCTGAGTAACATACCTTCAAAACTGTTTTGGTGCAATAAGCTGATCTAAATCACCTCTAGTACATTCAATGAATTTATCAAATTAGTTTTTGCAAAAATGAATCCAAAAATATTGCAAAAAAGTAAAGGCAGAGGCACAGATGACCATATTCTTGAACGTGTCTGGCAAATGGAATTTTACTGTGCCTCAATGCAGATTTTATCTGAAGATACTTATGGCCTCTGTAGATGCTGGAGCATGCTTTGGATCAAAGGGTTACATAGACTTTTATGTAAATGGCAAGAAAAAATGGGAGATAGACAGTTAGAACATCAACAAAGGTTTAAAGAAGGTGGTACATATGTCCCTATTCTTAAACATGCAGATAAGTGGGCACTTATTGATTTTCGTAATAGTGGAATGGATGCTTCAGAGCCAGAACAACGTAAAAAGCATGATATATATGTTCTCTGCACTGAAAACTTTGTATCTGTTCAATTGATATATCCTGATGGATCTGAAGAATCTGTTCGATTGTTAGGTGAAGAAGAAGATTTGCTTGATATGATATCTCAGACTTTTTAAATGATCCAATGGAAACTGATTAAACTATCTGATCATGCTATATTTTTACTGAAAATTGTATTGACTAAAGTAACGAAATTTTATTACATTGTAAATCTTATTCTTTTTGTGCAAACTTTATTATTTTGTAAAGTGCTTCTTTCAAGGGAGGGGTATGTGGATCCTAAGCCATAGGCAATATAATATTAAATATTAAATGGGAATTCCAGCATCAAATCCCTGATTTTAGCTGACAAAAAATCAAGTAAAAAGACATTACTTTTTTATATTCATCTATCTTTCGCCCTATAAAAAATTTTTATTAATTAGTATGTTTCAATCAAATAAAAGTGCCCATTTTTATTTGCGAGTTTATCAGTTAATAATAAAAATGTCTGTTTTTATTTGCGGCTTTATCAGTTACTTAATAATATTCCAGAACTATAAAACTCTTATTCTCACATTCCCGTTTTAATCCCTGATTTACAAATGTCCCTATATTAATATAAATGACATCATGGAAAAAAAAATCCAGATTGTTTACTCAACTGGTTGCTGCTTTTATTATTAAGAAATAAACTGAACATTTACGGAGTGATAAACATGATCACGGAGATATAATGGAAATATTCTGGAGTATCATTTTTTACAGAGTCAAGCGATAAGATTTTTTTTCAGCTTTGGTTCCTGTATTATGGCATTCATGAACATTTGATGCAAATAGATTGAAAAAAATAAAAGCGGTTCAGAACGTGAATATGAAACCAAGTGATAAATAATATACCCAAAATTTGTTATTTATTAAATATGCTCATATTTACATTTAAAATAAATTTTACTACAATCATAGATGAATAAATAAATAATGATTTGTGACACAAAAACATTCATTTTCCATAGATATTTCCATCCATTGTTGGAAGCCACCTATGAGGAAAAGGTGGTGGTAGGATTTGTGGTGGAGGTTGCATTGATGGTGGAGGTTGTTGAGACATTTGAGGAAGAACTGGTAAAATATTGGCGGCATTTGACTTTTTAGGCTTGGGTTTTATAACAGTACCTGGAAGTGCAGGCTTTGGTGTTGATGCATCTCGAATTGGTGGTGACTTTGGTCTAAGATTTTCAATTTCTTTTGAATAATATAATTAAGTTCATTAGTTATATAATTTATAAAGATCAATATACATATTTAATTTACCAGTTGTGGATCCAAGTAAATAGCCATCAGGTTCTGTAAAATATGATGCATAAGTTTGTGGATCAAAATTTGAACTGGATAACCCCAATCCTATAGTTAACCATCCTGGTCGTATGTTATGATCCTAAAAAATATATATCGTTATTTTGTGGTAGCATGATTAAGTAATAAAGATTATACCATACTACTATACTACTATCTACCTCACCAAACAATTCAAGTCTTCTACGGCCTAAACAGAAATGTTCAATAATATGATACAATTCTTCAGGTTTAGCACTACCTATTGATAAAATATACATATACATTAGATAAATTTTAAATGAAATTAATGAATATTTATAATTTGAATATTTAGAAATACAAACTTCCAAAAGGTGGTTCTTCAGAGATTATTACGTCAGTGTCCACATTACAATGAATAAAATGACCATCAGTACTTCTTCGTACTGTGCCTTTTATACCCATTATACAATGTTCTTTAGTGTGTTGGAAAACTGATCTAGGCTCAATAAATCGACTTCCCTATAAAAAAACAAACAAAAAAAGAATATAAATAAATAATAATATAACAAATAGCAAATAATAATAATAATAATGCAATTTATATTTACCTCACATTTTTTATTTGTTTTTATCCAAACAATATCTTCACATCTACGATAACCCCATTTAAGAAGCAGCTGCCGACCACGATCAAGTCCATCTGAATCACCAGACCAAATAAAAATAAATGATGGATTTGCTGCTGCATCTTCAATTTTAAGATTTGCAAGTTCATAATAAGTTAAATAATCTGGATTATTCCCAGCAATCAATGGTGATCTTCGACAATATCTAAAATTATAATGTTATTGTGATTAATTTATTTATTTGATGGTAAATTTAATTGCAATCAAAGTTAATTGACAAAATACCAACTCTTCTAATGGGGGATCAATCAAAATCACATCAAACTTTGTTCCAAGAGATTTAAAATCAAAAGTTCTAAGATCAGCCTTTAAATAAGTTGGTGGTGTTGCCCTATTTGTAACTAAAGCATTCTTCATTTTTGTAAGTTCTTTAAGTTTTGGATATCTACAATTAATCAAATGATAGATAAGTAATAGTAATAATCATAATAATAATAATAACATAGTTATTACATACTCATCAAATCTTTGAGATAATTCAGTGTCCCTAATGAAATTTTGAGGACGTTTCTCTGAATCAACAAAGTGTTGACAATAATCATTTCTAATATTTCTCTCGGAATCTTGATTTGATTCATGTTCACTTTCCTGTTTTTGCTGTTGTTTTTGCTGTTGTTGTTGATTATTAATATTATCCTTATTGTCTTTTTTAGCAGTAGTAGTAGTTGACGATGTTGAATTGAAGGTTTTTTTATCAAAATCCTTTCCGACACTATTTTTATTATTATTGCTGTTATCCTTATCTTTATAATTATTATTAGTAATTAAAGTTGACCCACCCTTTTCATTTCCAGTAGATGATTCATCAACTTTTGGTTTCCGTCTTTGAAATAAAACCGAATGTGTTTTCCTACTATCAACACCACCACCAACACCACCCAAATTTAAACTTCTACTAAATTCTTTCACTGAGGATAATTGTTTCAAACGACGTTTTTGACGTACTACTAACTTATTTATCAAACGTTCATTATCATTTACTATCTTTTTAATTTCATCATTTACATTGTCCATAGTTTTTTTTTACCGAAAAAAATTAATAAATTATTACGTAACAAACCTGTTTGATATGTAATACAAACTAAAATAAGCTTTGTTGATCCCTAAAATATGGCACATCATCTGATACTAACAAGTAAACCTTATTACACTAAATTAGGCAGGCAAAACGAATGTTTATCAATTATTCAATAATAATATAGGCGGGTTTGATCGAAGTAAGTGTTAAAATCAAGATCTATGATACTTGTAAAACGAATTTTTATCAATTATTCAATAATCATATAAGTGGGTTTGATCGAAGTAAGTGTTAGTCAAGATCTATGAAACTTGTAAATCGAGTTTACAAAATGAACATTTTATCAATTATTCAATAATTATATGGGCAGATTTGATCAAAGTAAGTGTTAAAGTCAATATTTACAAAGCTTGCGATCCAACTTTGCAAAATGAATGTATAGACATGATCAAAGAATTTTTAGTAATAAACAAATAATCAATTCAATTGTCAATTTAATTAAACACGCAACGCTTTATTTTTAATAATAATAATCAATTCCATTGTCAATTAATTAAAAAGCAACCGAATGATAAATTCAATTGTAAATTCATAAAGCTTTTCTTAAAGCAAATAAATCAATGGTCCAAAAAAATGGGACATATGATAATAATAGTAAAAATTGTTTTTTAGCATTTTTAGAAACGCACAATGCTTTTCTAAATCAATGGTACAATCCAAAAAAAAGGACAAATGATAATTCGTAAATAGTAAAATGTTTTTTAGCATTTTAGTAATAGACAATTAATTCAATTGTCAATTAACAAACTAAACGCATAATGCTTTTCTTAAAAAGTAAACAAATCAATGGTACAATACAAAATGACAATAATAGTAAAAATGGTTTTAATAATAGAATAATGCCTTTCTTATAAAAGTAAAATAACAAATCAACGGTATGATCTTCATTAAATATTAAATGAAAAAAGAAAGATGCTTTGCCACCACCAAAAGGTTATTCTTAGTAGCATATATGATAAAATAAATAAATAATAATGAATTCAATTATTGAAATTAAATAGCTCTTCTTAAATGTAAATTTTTATTCTTACCAAATAGTTCTCTTCGGTTGGAATATTATTATTACAAATGTTTATCACGTGGAAAAAAAAGGTACTGTCTATAACGGATCATTGGGACCAGGAAATTTGTCCGTTATTATTATTATAGAGGATAGAAAATTGTACTATATTAAGTCATGCGGAATAATATTCAATATTAATTAATATTTAGTAATGTTGTACAGTGCAGGACACCTAATCCCGCAACTTACTGCGCCACGACGACGAATTTTGGGAAAAAATTTCCAATCAAA
>CAUDNR010000085.1:11179-28407 GCA_958430865.1 Entrophospora sp. SA101 | reverse complement strand
GGAGAGTAAGGCTTTTGTTGAAGAAATGGAAAACAATTCTTTATCAGTTAGTAGTATATTTGTTACTTATCCTCCACCACCTAATCTTCGCATGAATTAATTTATATATATATATATAAATATATATATAACATTAGACAAAAGAAAAATATGGATTATTACAAGCAGCAGTAAAAGCACATAGTGAATATACTCGAGATGCATCAAATGGAAAAGGTTGCGATCGTCATTTACTTGGTCTTAGGCTATTGCTAAAAGAAGGTGAATCTCATCCATTATTCCAACATCCTATTTTTGCAAAAAGTCAAGAATGGTTATTGAGTACAAGTGGTTTAACCACTGGCACTAAATTTAACGGTAAAGTCATATTTATAAAAAATCCAGCATTGAAATTTATTTGTGTTTGATGATATATTTTATCTAACATTTTATATATATACATAGGCACTGGGTTTGGTTGTGTATATCCAAATGGTTACGGAATTAATTATTTACCAGGTGAACATGTATTAAAATTTGGTATGGAATCTAAAAAATTATTGAAGAGTATGAATCACCAGATTTCGACAATGATAATGAACAACAAAACAAGGTTATATTAAACTTGATGCAAGAAGTATGTCTATGAAAAAATTATTTTTATTTTATTTTTATTTCTTTAATCAATTGTTTTTTATTTATTCTATTTTTCTCTTGTACCACATTATTTCTCAACACTTCAAGTTACAAGAACTTGGGCAACCACCACCAGAAATTCTTCAAGACTTTGCACCAGATTTATCATTCGATGAAAATGGATTACCTAATCTATCTAATGCAGATTTACCTTCCAATTGTAAACCAATGTAATCAATAAAGAAATTGTTATAAGTGGTGCGATGTTTGTTTTTTTTTTTGCCCTTTTTTGTCTTATTTGAACAATAATTCATTTTTTTATTTTACATTTCACAAAGTTAAAATGATTGTATATTGATGTTATTCCTATTCCTATTCTCGTTCAATAACTTGTTTGCATGTCATTTTTACTGCGCATTTATTCAGACTCAAATAGCAATTATTAAATTTTTTTTAAAAGTTGCAATTTTAAATCAATTTTTGAACAATATTGCTACATATTAATATATAATTTTTGAATATGACATTTAATAGCATTATTTTAATCTAAGATTGTTCAATTCGGTCAAGTATTTAGTGATATACAGAGATAAGCATCACTGCTGTCACATTTTTTGAAAAATATATTAAAGATAGATTTGTTTTTCATTGTATTTTATAAATTTTTTTTTTAAAAATTATGCAATAATAAATAATAAAAATTTATTTAATTTTCTCCTTTAAAAAAACTTCACAAATAATAAAAATTATCAAGTGCAAGCAATTTAATTTTGGTTTTACTATGCTAAAAAGCCATTAAATCGACAAATCATGGCTTCAGTCGCTGAGAGTTCCTTAAAAATCAAATGAGAAAGATAATAAAAGAATCAAGAAGTCAATGAAATGTAGAAAAATCTTGGATGCAGAAGTAGAAGCTTAGGTCTTCATGAATGTGGATAAACTGTAACAGGGTTGGATGTTGCTTTGAAGAGGAGGAAAGAACAGTCTTAATTTAATTGGAAATGTTGATTGAATTTGATTTATTTACTGAATTTTCTAGTGTCCCAGTAAGTGTGGAGAAAAACAATTTGTAAAAAATAATTACCAACGCTAACCTCTTGCATCAAATCTAAGGTTTCCTCTTAGCCGAAATTGCCAAAACACTTTGGGCAAAAATTAATTTTTTATAGGCCCAAACTATTTTTTGATGTTTATCCTTATAAAAAATATAGAGAAGCCCAAACTATTGTCAAAGCACTTTTTAAATAGTTTAGACAGGAATCCTTAATTGAACTCATAATTCAGTCAGTACAAGTCCTGTGTAGATGGCCTACAACAATGCATCTCAGATGTAAGCCTCGATGTCGCAAGCAATTCTCATTGTGTGCTTCCGTAACATACTTTAAAGGTATATCACGGACTCCATTTACATCCCTGTCAATTTAAAGTCTTTTGACTGTCCAAGTTGTTATGTTTTATGACTCCACAACATCCACAAGTTTTACTAGCATATTTCTCAATGCAGATGACCACCTTTCACCAAAGGATACTCACAGGATTTATGGATCAAATGGCTTTTAAATCAGTAATCTGGCCAGGTTGACATTTGTCTCACGATTTTAGATTAGATTTTTCTAAAACTGTTGTCATTTTTAACCATGTCTTTTGTGTGTGTGCGGGTAAATCTACGTGGTGGTTCTCACAACCATTTTGCTAATTTACAATGGCATTCATCCACAAGTTTATGTGGATTGGAACATAGATCGACAGAGCTTATATCATTTACACTTATTAGCTTTACCATGAATAGAATCCCTTTTGCTTTGGACTTTATCATGGTGATAGCATTAGCAATTTATTTTACTTGTATCATTACAGTGTGTTAAGAAAAAAATGGCGGTGACAAAAAATTGCATATCTCAACAATTACATAACATAATCAAATAAATTTAGATTCGTTTGAAAGTTTATCAAATTACCTTGTTAAATAAAAAAAATAGACATGATATGCTATTGCCAATTTTCTGTAAAGCTAATTCATATCTTTTTTTTAAAACTTTGCAAAATTTTTGTCTCTGAAATTTTAACACATAAATTTTTAATAATAAGCCTGACACAAAAATATACATAATAATCATACAAAAAATTATACCGGTGTGTAATGAAAGTTCTGGAGATTATATATATAAACTTTCATACTTCCAGATTTTCTAGAATTTTGTCAATTGGAAATAAAAGGAATTTGATTATTTTGAAAAAAACAATTCAATGTGTAAATTTCTTTAATAATTGCTCTAAAGCCTACATAATAACATGCTTCAAAAATTTCATATGTTATAATCTAAGATCCTCCGATTCTCTGTTATAATTTTCATCATATAATTTTGGCTACTTTTCATTAAAAACAATATTTTTACCAACCGCCGTTTTTTTCTTAACACCCTGTATATACAAAAAAAAAGAATCTATATATTTACAAGGGATAAATCGTCAATATACAATAGTATTCACATAGATAAAACTTACAATAAAAAATATTTGCATAAAAAATATGAAAAAACCATTAAAAAAGTGAGATAAAAAAATATTACAAGAAAATTCGAATCTATTAATCGACTACATCTAATAAATATATTACTTACTATACGCAAATCCATCTCATCCGTGAAAATAATATCGTATATCGATGTTTTGTCTGTATCTATTGCGCCAGGCGTGAATCCATCTTTTGAATATCCCACTACAACATCTATTGCATCTCTTGCTTGTAGGTAGAGTGGTCTTGTACATTTTTATAAGAAATGACCAAAATAATTTTTGAGAATAATATCGCGTTTTATTTCACTTTGAAGGTTAATAAAATAAAACCTTGCAAATAAGTTTTATAAATACTTATTTTAAGGTTTTCTCTTCATTTCAGTACCAAAAAACCAACATTTGTGATGTAGGTTGCCAAGAAAACATTTTTAAAAAATAATAACTTCTGCGAATGAGTGGGTAAAAACACAAACGATATATGTTTTTATTAATATTATGATTAAATATTCACAATATTCATAATTACTTGTTTTTTTAATAGAATTACAACCAAGTCAAGCATATAAATGGTAATGTAGTGTTAAATATTAATACATAGTTCACTCTCTATTATAGACAGTGATGGGACATATAAATTCTCAGTTTGTTATAGAGCAAGATCCGTTATTATTATTATTAATAATTCCGTTCGTGCTAAAAACAAATTCTGCGTGAATGTCATGCATTAAAAAAACACTACTACTATATTCTGCGTAATTTCTGTCATAATATCTATGCATTCAGAAAGAGTAGTTATTAGTTATTAATACCATTATTTCTTATTTAAAAAATATTACAAAATAGAAATGCTAAATATTTAAACTATACTACCATTAAAATAAAGCATATTTAAACTTCGTCGATTATCATCATCTAAAAATTATATTTAGAAAAACTCTGTTCTGCACTACAGGAAGAAATTGGTAACCACATATATCCAAATGCTATTTGAAATACAGCAAAAGGGGGTAAATTTTCGGCCATATTTGACCAGTGTTCACCTAATGCAACTTCTATATTAAGCGTAGACCCACAATGAATTGCCCATTCATTTTCTTTAGATTCAGAAGAAGAAAGAGAGGCATCAAGCGTTTGTTGTTGTTTATTTTCATACAGATTTTCCTTGGCTTTATGTGTTTTGCTGGACATCAATCGTTGACTTTCGTACCCAAATTAACAGAATGTCACAAAAATTACAAAATAAACAATGCGGAATTCATCAGGATTTTCTTCTACTCTAGTATTGATTGTGATTGTTGTCCTTGTACCTTTTCTTATTCATTATAAAAAACCTAATCTTATTTTTATATTATTTGCAGTATTCTGCGGTAGATTATTATTATAGTAATTTCCATTTTTATTCATGATTTCTGCGCTATGCAGAAAATCATTGTCCCTGCATCGGCGTAATTTTAATAAATGATCAATACAATGTAAAAAACATTGACTAATATGGTGAATTAAACAATGAATGGAAGTAATTTCAATATATAATTATAATAAAAATAACATTATAAAATCATATGATAATGATTCTCCCATTATTATGACGATCTCATTATACCAACTTTTTTTGCTTGTCGTTATAACAGGAGTGACTTGTATATTATATATAAAATCAGAGTTCTATAAAACATTCAAAATGGAACGATTATGGAATTACAATGCTTTATAGTATTATCTTAGGTTTAGACATCATCATTCATTGTAAAGGACTTCTACATCATGGTCTTCACAGTGGTAATCTTTTACATTTTTCCATTTATGATAATTGTAGATTTAAGGTTATTAGGTTTAGTTGATTGAGAATTATTAAATAAAAATGGTATATAATATGAAGAGCACTGTCATATGTTGCACCATAGGTTTTAAATGGAAACCTTATATATACACAAAAATCTGACATCCATACGTAACTTTGGGATTTTACTGTCATAGATATCATCAACAGGTCAACGACCATTCAAAGATCAGTCACATGATCATGCTCTTGCAATCAGATCCGAGGCCTAATTTTTCGGATAATACTCCCAAAATGTTATATTGGGAATGCACAAATGGTGATCCTGGAAAAAAGACTAACAGCAGAATGATGATGAAATTCTGAACCTAATTATTCTGAAGAACAGCTTGGATAAATTAAGGATGATGAGGATAATATTTGAACAATTACAACAACTGTTCATCCAAATGCAAGCAGATTATTGAGTTTTACAATCTTCCTCGGCCTGTTAATTCACAAATCATTGGTAATTGTTATTTAATTACTTGTTTAATATTAAACTTAATATTAATGATATTTCTATTTATCAATGTTTTATAGATTCTAATGAACTTGATTATATAAGATGAATAAATTTTACTCGTCTGGTCATCGGAATTTATTAGTCTTTTTATTATCAATATAAGAAAGTATCATTACATGGTGAATGAATAAACGTCACTCATTATTCTTGTTATTCTTTTTGTTATTATTTATTTATTATTTTATTATAAAAAAAATGCAAATTTTGGATGTAATATTATTTAATAACAAATTTTTTTCTAAATAATATCTTATATGTATGTTATTATCAACTAGAAAGGAAAACAGCATTCACTCACTGTCATACTGCCATGTTAATTGTGATGATGATGATGATGATGATGATGATGATGAATTAATTTCATATTAGATGCCGCTGTAAAATTTCTTTCCAAGTGGAAAGCTGGAAGATGAGAAGAAAAATATTTAGTTAGTAATTTGAATTTAAATGATAAAATAATTGAGATGGTGAAATACTTACTTGTATTCCTACAAACATTAGAAATAAAGAAACCAATTAATAAATAATAACAATGATTGATAATAACAAAAATAAATAAAATAAAGATACTAACTTGTTTAATTTCATAGTTATACCATTAAGATCCAAACCAAGATAATTAATAATAAATTCACCAATATCAGTGTTCTGATACAAATTTATATAGTTACAATTGTAAGTATACCATATAAATATATCCTATCTTATTATAAATAATTGTATGTTACCTCATGATTTCCATATAAATAATCAATATTATCACCATATGCATACAAATTAACATCAACACCAGAATGTCCATGAGTTGCCCACTATTATTAAATAAAAATATTAAATGGGAAAATTTTTGAAAGGACCTCCAAATTAATTAATTATGATTAAATACCCCTAATTCAGCTCTGTGACTAGTCATATTGGACAAATATAATTCATAATCTAATTGGAGTTGATTTTGGTTCAAATATTCAATATCCTCCTGTGTATAATCTATAATACCCAAGCTATTTTCAAGAAGCTTTTTAATATAGTCTTTACGATCAGCCTTCGAATATTTCTCAATTTCTTCTGAGAGGACAAACGATGAATTTTTAACCTTAGTTAACACTTCTGGATACCATCCATATTCAGGATATTCGTGAGTAGTTTGAAGTGCAAGTGATAATCCACCAGTTTCATGATCACTAACCTAAATAAACAATAAAATTATGTGTTATTTGTGTATATATATATATATATACAGTTAAAATTTATTTATTAATTAATTAATTAGTTAATACTAACTGAAATCATCACAGTCCCTGGATGGTCGCTAACATATTGCTTAACAAGTGAAATTGTGTCATGATATGCAAAAATTTCATGAGCATGTGTTGCAGGATCATTCCTAATAATGATCATTATAATAATTATTGTAATTGTGTAATTATTGGTTAAATAAAAGAAAATGATGATCCTTTAAATTTACATATAGTTACTTACGAATGAGCTGCCAAATCTAAAAAAATAATAATTAAACTATTTATAAGTACAAAAAACACATGTAAAATCATACATCACAAATATTGTTATTATTTATATTTATAAATCATAACTGCTTACCAATTTTACTTCCTTCAACCATCAAGAAAAACCCTTTGTCACTGTCAGCAGTAGCATCCTCAAGAATCTTGATTGCTTTTTCTGTCATTTCTTTTAAAGATGGTTCTTTAGATGGATCACGATCAATCTCATAAGAAATATGCTAAAAAAAATCATGGGTATTTATGAATATATATATATATATATGTACATTTATGAATACCAGCTTTATTATTGTTATTATTATTAAGACTTACATCCAAATTGAATAAGCCCAGAAGAGGAAGTCTAATTTCAAATTATTGAATATTATTATTTCTTTCATCCTTAATAGTAATACCAATAATGATAACAACAATAAGAATATACATACGCTTTTTTTGACAGTTTGAGATCATCAAATTCTTTTCTAGTTGACAAATAGTTAAATCCAAATTTATTTATAGCATCACTTAGCACATCCCTGTCATCAGTTCTACAACTACTTGCGCTACTATTTGGTAAAAAGAAACATTTCCCACCACCAAACATTAAATCAACCTGTCTTCCAAGTGGATAGTCACCAATTTGATGCACGGCAATTTCTGATTCTAAATCTCTATGAACTATATGTGCTGAAAACGCTGCTGGTGTTGCATGTGTTATACGACTTGTCACCACTAATCCGGTCACCATTCCATTATGTTTGGCTGATTCTAACACTGTACCACATGGGTTTTTCTCAGAATCAACTATATATAAAATTTTGAAATATGTATATATTTTTAAAAATTCATTATTAACATCAAATCATTATCATTATCATCATTATTATCATAAAATACCCGCTATGGCATTATTGTATGTCTTGATTGCACATGAAAAGGCAGTGGCCCCAGCAGCAGAATCAGTAACTAAACTATCAAAAGATCTTGTCCTTGAAGTTCCAATAAGAATCTCATCTAACGGTGTCACTTGTTTATAAGGTACGTGATTAATGTATTGATAATATGATCTTGCAAATGTTTCCGATGCTGGCCCAAATCCATCTGAAATCATTAATATCACATTACGTTTTTCATTTTTAACATTATTACCGGCTATGCAATTGAATGAACAAATGTGTTAGTGTGAACGAGTGATTTGCGAGAGAAATAATATATTTATTATACAGTGAACCCTCTATAAGTGCACCCCCCTCGGGAACATAGTGCTATTTTTTGTGAGCATGCATTTATGGAGGGCGTGCATTTTAAGGAGGGTGATCTTATAAGCTCTCTATAAGCTTGGGGATGAGATGGGCCGTGCATTTATGGAGGGTATACATAGTGCGTGCATTTAGGGAGGGTTCACTGTATGTTGTTGTTTCATGCACAAATCTTACTGAAAATGCTTAAAGTAGCGCCGAATCCAATCACAATGAATAAAATAACAAGAATAGTTGAAAAAACTAGGAACGTATTCTTTTTAAAAAAATCAAAACATTTAAAATTCATCCATGAATGTTTGAATAATTAAAGCTATATAGAAAATATAGCAAACCTTTTTATTACGTTTTGCGTTTTCGAATATTAATCCTACTTCTTCAGGATCATCATCATTGACTTGATAATTAGTCATTTTTAATTAATAATAGCTTAATTGATTTGTGTGAGTGAGTGATTGAGGGATTGAGGGATGTATATTATAAAAGAAAAGAATAAAAAGAGTGATAAATAATACAAAAAAAAAATTTTTTGTATCCAATTAATGAAATTTTAATTATTTTATACATAATAAATAACCATGATTTTTTCCCAAATTTGGAAACCAGTTATTATTATTATTATTATATATTATTTCGTAATTCGTGAGACAACTGCCAAATTTTCTGATCGTTAATATATTGATTAGACCGTCCCTCACGTGACTCAAAACTTGGGAGTTTACATATTTTTCACACACTTATACAAAACATTTCAAAGTTTTATTTTTGGAAGAGGATTCTGGAGCTATTTTTATGTCAAACCTGATAAATAAATTCATATGTTTTTTTAATATTTTCCTTGAATGTATACACCCTAGATTCCACCATTTTATCATGCATGCTGATTACAATATTTGTGATTATTATGCAATCCATTTGATCTTGAATTTGTGAAAAACCAATAAATAAATAAAACTGACGAATTGCATCACCTAAGTAATGATAATGTTACCAATTATTATTTGAGAGGATGTATTAATTGATGATAACAAATGTAGATTTACGTGGATTGGCTATTACTAATAGCATATTACTATCGAATTAGATTTATTAGCGAATAATTTTGTTTAGAAAATGTTTATTTGGTTTATTTAGTTGAAAATAATTTATTAACTTATTTCTTAACTTTATCACAAAAAGTTGTACGAATTAATAATACAAGTAAATAGTAAAAATGTAAATAAAAGAAATAAACAAGAAATAAAACAAGAAATATAAGAAATAAATAAATGTTGACAAAGATAAAATAAAGTAAAAATATAAATGTAATGATTTAATTCGGAATTAGGGTATTTCGACCAACAAATCAGCGTCAAATCCTAATTCCGATAACAATAATACCAAGATGAAATTTAAGAAATAAATAATTCTATTCCAAAAGTTTTTTTCTTTCACAATTGCACATAACCACAAGTTGTAGGGCTCGTTGAAAATCATTCCCAAAATCCCAAAAAAATAAAATGAGTAAAGCTCCGAACCGTTCTGAGTTTACGCTAGTACTAGAAACTACTTGTTAGTCCCTGGTACTCTAATTTTTGCACTGCCTATCTTAAAATTAAATTTATTAATTCCTAATCTAATAAACTTATTATAGCAACCAGTATCCCAGTTGAACGAGTTTTTTCTGGAGGCATAGACTTAATTATTCAAAGGTATTGTAGTTTAGAATCCGAAACAATAAGTATTTAAAAAGTTGGCAGAGACGATGAATTTTATGAATTGAAAAAAATAGAATGCCGTCAGGGTTTCTATTCGAATAAAACTAATAGGGTATAGAAACTCTAAAGATAAAATAAATAATTCAGATCTATAACTGACCAGCTGTAACTAAACATGGCATTATGTATGAAATGGTCAAATTCAATCATGGTCTCCATTTAATTTTGGTAAGAAATCGGTCTTTGCTGTCATGGTACGTATAAAATTATAGATTATGTATGTATTTAGAAACAGGATCCTTCCAGCATCTTTACTTCGCCAAAACAAGTTTTTATATTTTTTTGCATAGTTAACGAATTTAGAATTTCTGAAATTTTTGGATCAAGTGTGAACCGAAAAAAACAGAACCGAACCATTCGAAGTTTTAACCATGAGTGGAGTTAGCATTGGACATCATCCGATATGCTCAGGGTGTAATGTGGCTTAGTATTCTTAATAATGGTGGCTGAGATGTGATGGATTTGGTTTATGTGTTTGATTATCATTTTGAATTTATGTTCAGGTTGTGGTCGTGGATTTGGACCTACAGGCCTGGGGTAATATCCACGTTCAACACCAATCCTGATCATAGGAGTCGAATATAGTGAAAAATTTTCTTTGATAAAGATGCGGTTGGGTGCCTTTCACAACCATGGGATTTTTCTCATGGGGGAAAATACTCCGAATGTTGAGAGACTTTAGACAAGTGAGAGGCTTTAACATCAATGTGATTTCAATAAACTCAAGGATCACGTTCCTCTAAATATTTAATTGCATCGGGACACACTAATTAGATTAGCCTTATGTACACAAGGAAAATGTGAATAACCGCAATGTTTTAAAAAAGATTCAAGTCTTGAATGTCTTAAATATTGCACATTAAATCAATTTTTTATATTCCTAGATTGTCAAAGAGCAGTTTTCCATATGTGAGATCTTTGATGGTTGTATTGCTTGTGATACTTATTTTTTATAATAATGATTACTCAAAACAAATATACCAATCATTTGTTTATCATTACTACCTTTTGTCATGATTTTGGTAATCTTTTAACTGGTCTTTCTCATTTTTGCAACTTTATTTCGAAATAGACCATATATGGTTCTGATCATAAAATTTTCTTGGGCGTCAATGCAGTTATTACCAATACAAGCGGAATCTAGCTATTTATTGAAGGTGGTGCCCTTCCTGTTGCAGGAAACATCAAAGCTTCTAGATCAGGGATTCCATATAAAATAGGAGTTTGGCATTGTTTGATTAAACAAAACTTGTAATCAATCTACCATAGTTTGTCTTTGTTGTGTATTTCTGGAGGAGAGACAACCAAATCTGGAGGATGGGGAATCTTGATTGTGATAGAGGTTAAAGTTTTGTTGGTAATCATATAAATATGTAATGGGTGTCAATGGTATCTACAAGATTGTGAAAACACTGGCATACATATATATGATTTTAAAAGCTTGGATATAGAGCTAATCATGCCAGCAAGAGAATTGGTTCAACAAGTTGAAATGATTTAGATATGGGCTTTTTATTTGATAATATAGGTATATTTAAATTTTAAAATTTTTAATACTGTATTAAAATTTTTATTAATATATTAATAAATTATTTATATATTATATGATATATTGTTAAATACATTACTTCAACCTGTTAATACTATAAAAAATGAAAATATTGGTTTGAAAAGGTAAGGAAATAAATAATACTACAATTATGATTATTATTATTATTAAAAATTACATTTATTTTTTTATCAAAAATCATTATTTTAGTATGCATATTTGATATCCAAATTTCAAATGAAAAAAAAAACCCTAAAGATATATAATATCACTATTAAATATAATTCATTTCTCAAAATATTTAATATCACAACTATAATAGCCAAATAAATAAAATAAAAAATAAAAATAACAGTATTTAAAATTCATCTATATCTAAATCAATCTGATGAGAATCTAAAAAAATATTTATCATAAGAGTGGATATTAATATTAAATTAATAAAAAAGAAAATAATCATTGGTTAAAAGTTAATAATCACCTCTATGGTTACAAATAATTGTTACTTTATTGGAATTAATAGGTTGAGGAAGGTTTGTAAAATTTAATAACCTGCTAGTATAAACTGCATTTGGATGAATTACTTAGTAATTGTTGAAGGATCAAATTTTATTTCATCCATTTTCTCAAACTCTTTTCTAATTGATTCATATACAGGTGAATTATGCCAAATTCTAATAATATTATTAATTTCTTTAGCAGTTGGACGTTTATCTGGATTAGCATCCATGCATCTGAATGCTAGTTTAATATAGAATTTTGGTGTATTGTTTGAGAATCCAGGTCTTGCACCTTCACATATTTTCATTGCAAGTCCTTCATCATGTGCCAAATTATTAAAAGGTTGCTGACCAGTTGATACTACAGACATCAGAACTCTAAAACTACATATATCTGATGCTTTTGTATATGGCTTCTCCCTTAAAACTTCTGGTGCAACATATGGTAGTACTCCAAATATATCATTTTTATGTGATGTTTGACTAGCTGGGCATGATAGTCCTAAGTCCACAATATATGACAACATATTTTCTTTAGAATGAAGAATATTACCACTGTGAAGATCATGATGAATGATTTCTTTTTCATGAATATTTTTAAACCAATAATAATTTTATAAAGAAGATCAATTTTGTCAATCCATTTTAAATTTTTAAAATTTTTTGTTAAATAATTTTGAAGATTTCCATCTTCCATATATTCCAATACAATTATATATTCTTTTGTAAATGGATCTTGCGTTAATCCATAAATTTTATTTATAAATAATTTACCATAAAATGTAACATAATTTCTAAACTATATAAAAAAAAAATATATTGAATTTTAGAATAATATTTTAAAAATGTAAAAATAAATAGAAAAATGAAATAATTTACCTCATTAAGAAATTCATCAGAAATATTCTGTAAATTATGTAGTTTTTTTAATGCCATTGGCATATCCTTTCTAGTTCTTTCATTATGTTTATAATTTGCACCTTTCTCACCATTTAACCAAGTAGCTTTGTATATAGTTGCAAACCCACCTTTGCCTATCTTTTCAATATTTGTTAAATCATTATAAGGAATCCATTGAAGATAATTATTATTACTATACCAAGTTGCTTTAAGTTGTGTACTTTTAATCAATTCATCTAATGTTTCATTTCCACTAATCCATCCTTCAGTTAATAGTTTTGGATCACATGATTGACACCATGCCCAATCAGTATTATATCTATTGCACGTTGGACATTCTCCACAATTTTCATATCTAATATATGGATCTTCATAATCTTGAAGACTTCCATCTTCCAAGTATTTCATTACAAAGTTATATTCTTTTGTAGCTGGATCTTGTGTTAATCCATAAATTTTATTTATAAATGATTTATCATAAAATGTAACATAATTTTTGAACTATATAAAAAAAAATATATTTCAGAATAATATTTAAAAAATCTGAAAATAAATATAAAATAAAATAATTTACCTCATTAAGAAATTCATCAGAAATATTCTGCGAATTATGTAGTTTTTTTAACGCCACAATTCTATCTGTGCTAGTTCTTTCATTAAAATAATTTATACTTTTCCCACCATTTAACCAAATAGCTTTGGATATAGTTGCAAATTCACCTTCACCAATCTTTTCAATATTAGTTAAATCATTATAAGGAATCCACTGAAGATAATAATCATTATCATACTCAGTTGTTTTAAGTTGTGTACTTTTAATCAACTCATCTAATGCTCCATTCCCACTAGTCCATCCTTCAGTTAATAGCTTTGGATCACATGATTGACACCATGCCTCATTAGTAGCATGTTGGACATTCCCCATGCGTTTCATCTCTATAATCAGAATATTCATCATCATCATTTTTGTCAGTAGAAGTATCGTCATGATGTTTATTTTCATCCAAAATGTTTTCCATTTTAAAAATTATTTGTGGCGTATAATTTGTCAAATATGTATTACACAAAATATTGATATTTACGATTTGTGTGCCTGAATTAGCATTACGTAAATAAATCCGGTATATCATTTGACTGGAAACAATTAATTGTGACGATTACGAACTAAATCAATTAATTTTACAAGTCTTTTTTTTTAAAAAATGGAAAAAATGGAAAAAATTGAAAAACAATTAGACGTTGCACTTAAAAACTTAGAAGAATCCAAGGAGAAGTTGGAGGAGTGAGGGAAGGGGAAAGGGAAGAGGTTGGACGAGTTAGTGGATAAATTGTATAAAGAAGAATGGAGAAATGAAGACCAGAAGAATTGTATCATCGGGGGATCAAGTCAGATTAGCCTTGTGCACAAGAGGAACGTGTGAGAATGATTGTAAATGTTCAAGGTAGCGTGCGTTCTTCAACGTTTGCCAATTTCCGATAATCAAAATGTCTCTTTTTCAATGGTGTGCTGCCTTGACATCTTGTAGTTAAATTATAGTAATATTAATATTAACGATTACGAAAAACAAAATACACAATCTTGATAAAAATCTTAATTACCCAGCTTCGCGTTTTGATTTCCAAATAAAATATTTATATAAACTAAAAGACACCACATTATATCAATACAATAAAAAAAAAGCATATCTGGTTAATTAATAACACGCCTTCTTTAGGAGACCCGAACCAAACCAAACAACAACACTCACCTTGGACCATGTCAAAAAATAATTTGTGTCCTCCCAAAAAAAAACCAATAGGATAAATAATTGATGTGTACACGTCGATCAAATCACAAACTTTAAAAATGTATAAAAGTAAAAAACAACAAGATATTGTTAAATCTTCATTAAAGTAAGTGTTCATTGTAAGAATGGTGGTGGTTATCGCCCACCACTCGTCGTCACTCTAGTTTAGAAAATATCCCATCAGGAAAAAACAATTGGCATTTTTCCCAAATTTGCTCCCTGAAATATTCATCTGGATTTGTGAAAATTTACCACCATCTGATTTGTTGGCACTGGCACAAACATGTTCAAGATTTCATTTTATCTTAATGGATAAATGTGATGAAACCCAACAAATTTGGAAAAAAGCAAGAACAGCTTATTTTGAAAGAATGCAACGACCTCCCCCACCAAATTGGAATGAATTAGAATATATTAGATTCTTCCTTGCTTCACCTCAATCCTGCATATTTTGTGGTATTGTTGAATCAACTGAAGTACATTGGCAGTTTCATGTAAGATGCTGTACTAGATGTTACAATGCAAGAACCACTACAAGAGAGTAAGTAATTATATAAAGTTTAATTGATTAAATAATCATATTTATTCATTTATTTATTTAACAAAAAGAATATTAGAGATGATAGTTTCTATGTTATTTTTATTTCAGAAAGATGGAATTAATGTACAGTTCTGGCAAAAAGATATTGATGCGAATTTTAGAAAATATGGATTAAAATCTGTTAAAGCTTATGATGATGAAGAAGGTAAAAAAATGCTTGAAGTTCAAAAAAAATTCATGGAAGAATGTGAAGATCGCAATAAAACATTAAGAAATTAATAATGGTAATGGACATAAAATAAAAAGACCTTGAACTAATAATTGACTTCAAAAATCTATCAAATTAATGGAGATCTGTTAAATCTTATTATAAAAAAATTACTTGTGTGTAAAAAAAAATTAGTATTTTTATTATGCATATGTATATATGTATATATATATATTAATTAAATTATAAATAAAAAATTAAATTTCCTTTTGCATCTTCACTACATGAAACATTTTTATAGATTATAAATGATTGATGGACAGACAATGGTAAATTAATTATTGATCCAGTTATTTATCACTTCACATTCATCATATCAAATTTTTTTTAATATTACTGTTTCTGTTGAGAAATTTTGGACATTTTTTCAATTAAAAAAAATAACCCCCATTTATTCAATCAGTAAAAATTTTTATGATAATAACAAGCTCACAACTGAGAATGCAATACGGGCTTATGGTTTTACAAATCGCACATACCATGTTACGCACGAACAAAAATTCATTTATTTTAAGTTGGGTTTGGGATTGCATCTTCTTTGTCGCAAAGAGCAAAAAAATGACATCACTCAGGCCAAGACACAGTAGTCTATTTTGTAAACCCATAACATATAAATAGGACAGCCGTTTTTTTGAAAAACTTGGATCTTAATCTTTATTGTCATCCTCAAAAAATTGTGATTCATTGTTGTTTACTACCTGTTGCCATAATAATAATGCTTCTCATAATTGATGGATTTCATATATTACAAATGTAACCAATTAACAAATTTTATCTCTCTTTTTTCTTTTTTGGCTGGAACCATGAATCCGCTGTGGCGAGGTTTGACTGTAATCATTTAGCATCTATTAAGTGTATAATAATAAAATTCAACAGGTGCGTGATTATTTTGTAAGTAAAGAACGATCGAATTTACCAGTTAAAAATTCTTAATTTTAATGGTTAATTAAACGGTTAAAGAATTTTTGCACGGTGCCAACCTCTAAACCCGCCTATATGTTTATTGAATAATTGATAAAACGTTCATTTTGTAAACTCAATTTGCAAGTTCATAGATCTTGTCTAACACTTACTTTGATCAAATCCTCCTATATGATCATTGAATAATTGATAAAGCGTTCATTAAATATATTTTACAAACAGCTTCATAGATCTCGACTTTAATACTTACTTTGACCAAACCCACCTATATAATTATTGAATAATAAAACATTCATTTTGGAAAACTTTATTTGCAAACAGATCTTGACTTTAGCACTTATTTTAATCAAACCTATCTATATTTGAATTATTAATAAAAATTCATTAAAACAACTTCTCGGATCTTGCCTTTGACATTTATTTCAATCACTCCTATACAAAATATTGAATAATTGATAAAACATTCATTTGCAAAACTTGATTTGCAAACTTCTTGAACTTGTGTTTAACACTTACTTTGATTGCGCCTATACAAACTATTGAATAATTGACAAACGTTCCATAACTTTTATTGTGTAAAAAAATAAAAATTCAAAATAAATTAAAATAATTCAATAGAATAAAATTTGTCCAATGAAATGTTGTAAACTGTATATATCCCATGCACAACTTGAAATATAAGGCTCATTTTCCATTACTAGTACTTGTCTCGGGGTAAGACATGCAATGGCGAGCCCATGTGACTCGCTTAAATGTGTTATTAA
>CAUDNR010000085.1:959-11169 GCA_958430865.1 Entrophospora sp. SA101 | reverse complement strand
AATGATCGGCATATTATAAAATTATCCAATCAATTTCTTTGTGGATCAACCAATCACAGATAAAGCCCGCTATGTTTATAGAAAGCAGTCTCAGGGAAATGTCACATGACTAGTATTAGTCGGACAACATTTCACAGTGACTGATTTTAATATATGATCGACATGGCACGTTTTCTGTTCAATGGACTTTGGCGAATGAATTGAACGTAAACTCATTATTAAACAATTTTCGTGTTTCTAAGTAAAAACATTCACTTGCCTTTGACCTTTAAAACGCGAGCTTTATGTGCCTGTAGCTCTTCCAGTTATGGAGTAATAACCTCCCAAAGAAACCTATGGTTTTTGACTTCAGAAGCTTAGTTCTTTTCAGAAATCAGCTTTATTGAGATCGTTTTAGCATGATAAGATAGAGTACATCAAGAGCTTTCAGAAAACATATGCTTCAGATGGTTTTCTTGGGGAAGGAAGAAATTAAAAGCAAAAAACGGTTTTATAAGTTATTTATTATTATTATTATATATAAGAGCTTTTTAACAAAGTTTTTTTTCACATTACTGTTTTCTAACTTTTATTATATTAATATTAATAATGATTAGATAATATATGAAGACACAATCTTTTAATTGGAGTTTCTACTCAAAAGGTTACAAAAGAAAAAATATTTTAATATATTAGTTTATTTTCCAAAAAATTTCCAGTGATCTACACAATTTTTTATTAATAAAATTTCGAATTGAATGTCTTCATACCCTCGTTTGATACCCTTGTTGTGTAGCAATTGCCACCAAATTTGATATATAACTTCTTTGTCATATGTATCTACTTTAAAAAAAATTTTGAAGCAAGTTGTTAATAAAACCAAAAATAATCTCAGCCTTAAAGTCAAATTTTAATTTTATATTCGTATATGTAGAAATTTGTTAGCATGTCCAATTGCAAGCAAAGGTAAATAATGTCTAAATATTATATTTAAATATTTACGGAATTATGTTTATTTTACTTCCTAATACTAAGGTGTATTTGTAATAGTCGCAAATCAAATGTCATTCAATATAAACGTTACATGAATAAAATTATTATCGTCCACTTCAAAAAAAAATTCTCCGTTTTCATATAGCAAGCAGTTTTCAACCATAATAAAATTTTTAGAGCCAGACTAGAACTTTCTAACAACAGTTAAAAGAAAAGGTTAGCTTAAATATTGGTTATTCTACGCTAGGTCAGAAGCATTTCTTTTCTTCACACTTATTTTAAGATTTTCTTCCAACTAGTATGCAGACTAAAACAAATTCAGTGGCAACAATTGTGCCAAAGTGTTCCCTACAAAGTCACTTATAACTACTTGAAAGGTTGTATTAGAAAAATTTAGACTTTAATTATAAGAGACTGATTTATTATAATTATTTATAGGTTATTAATTTATTAATTATTATAATATTAATTGATGGAATGAAACTATCATAGCAACACGTTAATAGAAATGTTTAAAGTTAAGTAGGCTATTACTAGCTTGTATATAAAAAACAAATCTTGGTTTTTACAAGTACAATCTGTGCTTATTATTAATACTATTTATTAATATATTGTTATGCAATCATCTAGATCTTATATACATCGGAATTAATGAGAGTGAATATATAGTATTAGTAATAAAATAAATATATAAATAAAAAAATAATTAATAATAACAATATGTGTAATATTAATCATTTCAAAGAGTAAAAAAAAAAAAAATTTTTTAACTAAATCATAAGAAACATCTCATTTTTTTCATCTCATGCTTCCCAAAAAATTGTGTTTAGTAAAAATTGATAAATATAGGCAAACAACAAATTTATTTATTATTTATTTATTACAAAAAAAAAAAAATAGTAGATCAAAACTAAAAATCATACAATCCACCCCAAGTAAGAAAAAAAGCAGTGTTACTGGATTTGAGTAATCTTTTATAAGTGTTAATGAATCATACTGTATAATGAAGCTTTTTCTAAAAACAAATGCTTCACTATATCCAGAACCAACTGTATGTTGACAAATTACAATGTCATTTGCTGTTTTCAAATGACCAAGGTCATTTGGTATATGAAATTAATAATAAAATATTATGTCTATGTCATTTCACTTTTATTCTCTTATCTTATTCAAGAACAAAAATTGTAATTACAATGGGCACCTTCAAAAATTATTAGATTGAGATTGAGATTGAATTTTAATATGAAATTTCAATAGTAAAAAAAATTTTTTTAAATATTGAAGTACCCAAAAAACAAAGACATCAATACTAAAATCATTAGAATTGGTATTTGTAAGTTCAAGGTCCAATTCATTTCTTTGATGATTAATAAAAAGAGAAAAGAGACATAAAAATTCCATTTTTAATTAATAATTGTCAATCATCTTGATATTGATAAAATAATTTTTGATCATGGATTGAAAATTTCAATCTCAATCTCAATATAATAATTTTTGAAGGCATCCGATACCATTGAAATGAATTAATAGAAAAAAAATTTTCCTTGTATGATGAACTCAATAAAAAAATTAATTAATTTTATTTAACTTTAGACATCCCTTGTGAAAACCAACATTATCAGCAAGAAAAGCAGCATTCAAATCATTGATGAAAATATCCATCTCATCATCATCATATGTATCAGACAATACCAACTGGTTAATAATGCATGTTGATGAATTTGGTAGTCTACATAATGGTGATGATTTAGAAGGTGATTTCCACAAAATCTGGTATATAAAATGTAATAACATTTAATAAATTTCTTTAAATATAAAATATTAAAAACATTTACTCACAGATATTGGAAATTTTGGAGGTATATGAATTATTTCCACATATAAATTTGAAAACTTGTTGTGCATGTTCTCTATTTAAATTGTTTAAGTATTCTATAAAAATATTATATAAATTTTTACGTTTGTCTGTATTTAATCCGTTATTTATTTCAATTTCATCTAAATATTCTATAATATCATTCCCGTTTTCTACCACTTTATACTTATTTTAAGCTTTTCTCTTCATTTCAGTACCAAAAAACCAACATTTGTGATGTAGGTTGCCAAGAAAACATTTTTAAAAAATAATAACTTCTGCGAATGAGTGGGTAAAAACACAAACGATATATGTTTTTATTAATATTATGATTAAATATTCACAATATTCATAATTACTTGTTTTTTTAATAGAATTACAACCAAGTCAAGCATATAAATGGTAATGTAGTGTTAAATATTAATACATAGTTCACTCTCTATTATAGACAGTGATGGGACATATAAATTCTCAGTTTGTTATAGAGCAAGATCCGTTATTATTATTATTAATAATTCCGTTCGTGCTAAAAACAAATTCTGCGTGAATGTCATGCATTAAAAAAACACTACTACTATATTCTGCGTAATTTCTGTCATAATATCTATGCATTCAGAAAGAGTAGTTATTAGTTATTAATACCATTATTTCTTATTTAAAAAATATTACAAAATAGAAATGCTAAATATTTAAACTATACTACCATTAAAATAAAGCATATTTAAACTTCGTCGATTATCATCATCTAAAAATTATATTTAGAAAAACTCTGTTCTGCACTACAGGAAGAAATTGGTAACCACATATATCCAAATGCTATTTGAAATACAGCAAAAGGGGGTAAATTTTCGGCCATATTTGACCAGTGTTCACCTAATGCAACTTCTATATTAAGCGTAGACCCACAATGAATTGCCCATTCATTTTCTTTAGATTCAGAAGAAGAAAGAGAGGCATCAAGCGTTCGTTGTTGTTTATTTTCATACAGATTTTCCTTGGCTTTATGTGTTTTGCTGGACATCAACCGTTGACTTTCGTACCCAAATTAACAGAATGGTCACAAATTACAAAATAAAATTTTATTATCAATGCGAAATTCACCAGGATTTTCTTCTACTCTAGTATTGATTGTAATTGTTGTCCTTGTACCTTTTCTTATTCATTATAAAAAACCTAATCTTATTTTTATATTATTTGCAGTATTCTGCGGTAGATTATTATTATAGTAATTTCCATTTTTATTCATGATTTCTGCGCTATGCAGAAAATCATTGTCCCTGCATCGGCGTAATTTTAATAAATGATCAATACAATGTAAAAAACATTGACTAATATGGTGAATTAAACAATGAATGGAAGTAATTTCAATATATAATTATAATAAAAATAACATTATAAAATCATATGATAATGATTCTCCCATTATTATGACGATCTCATTATACCAACTTTTTTTGCTTGTCGTTATAACAGGAGTGACTTGTATATTATATATAAAATCAGAGTTCTATAAAACATTCAAAATGGAACGATTATGGAATTACAATGCTTTATAGTATTATCTTAGGTTTAGACATCATCATTCATTGTAAAGGACTTCTACATCATGATCTTCACAGTGGTAATCTTTTCCATTTTTCCATTTTTGATAATTGTAGATTTAAGGTTATTAGGTTTAGTTGATTGAAAATTATTAAATAAAAATGGTATATAATATGAAGAGCACTGTCATATGTTGCATCATAGGTTTTAAATGGGAACCTTATACACAAAAATCTGACATCCATACGTAACTTTGGGATTTTACTGTCATAGATATCATCAACAGGTCAACGACCATTCAAAGATCAGTCACATGATCATGCTCTTGCAATCAGATCCGAGGCCTAATTTTTCGGATAATACTCCCAAAATGTTATATTGGGAATGCACAAATGGTGATCCTGGAAAAAAGACTAACAGCAGAATGATGATGAAATTCTGAACCTAATTATTCTGAAGAACAGCTTGGATAAATTAAGGATGATGAGGATAATATTTGAACAATTACAACAACTGTTCATCCAAATGCAAGCAGATTATTGAGTTTTACAATCTTCCTCGGCCTGTTAATTCACAAATCATTGGTAATTGTTATTTAATTACTTGTTTAATATTAAACTTAATATTAATGATATTTCTATTTATCAATGTTTTATAGATTCTCTTCAAATGAACTTGATTATATAAGATGAATAAATTATATTCGTCTGGTTATCAAAGTTTTGACATTAGTCTTTTTATTATCAATATAAGAAAGTATCATTACATGGTGAATGAATAAACATCACTCATTATTCTTGTTATTCTTTTTGTTATTATTTATTTATTATTTTATTATAAAAAAAAATGCAAATTTTGAATGTAATATTATTTAATAACAAATTTTTTTCTAAATAATATCTTATATGTATGTTATTATCAACTAGAAAGGAAAACAGCATTCACTCACTGTCATACTGCCATGTTAATTGTGATGATGATGATGATGATGATGATGATGATGAATTAATTTCATATTAGATGCCGCTGTAAAATTTCTTTCCAAGTGGAAAGCTGGAAGATGAGAAGAAAAATATTTAGTTAGTAATTTGAATTTAAATGATAAAATAATTGAGATGGTGAAATACTTACTTGTATTCCTACAAACATTAGAAATAAAGAAACCAATTAATAAATAATAACAATGATTGATAATAACAAAAATAAATAAAATAAAGATACTAACTTGTTTAATTTCATAGTTATACCATTAAGATCCAAACCAAGATAATTAATAATAAATTCACCAATATCAGTGTTCTGATACAAATTTATATAGTTACAATTGTAAGTATACCATATAAATATATCCTATCTTATTATAAATAATTGTATGTTACCTCATGATTTCCATATAAATAATCAATATTATCACCATATGCATACAAATTAACATCAACACCAGAATGTCCATGAGTTGCCCACTATTATTAAATAAAAATATTAAATGGGAAAATTTTTGAAAGGACCTCCAAATTAATTAATTATGATTAAATACCCCTAATTCAGCTCTGTGACTAGTCATATTGGACAAATATAATTCATAATCTAATTGGAGTTGATTTTGGTTCAAATATTCAATATCCTCCTGTGTATAATCTATAATACCCAAGCTATTTTCAAGAAGCTTTTTAATATAGTCTTTACGATCAGCCTTCGAATATTTCTCAATTTCTTCTGAGAGGACAAACGATGAATTTTTAACCTTAGTTAACACTTCTGGATACCATCCATATTCAGGATATTCGTGAGTAGTTTGAAGTGCAAGTGATAATCCACCAGTTTCATGATCACTAACCTAAATAAACAATAAAATTATGTGTTATTTGTGTATATATATATATATATACAGTTAAAATTTATTTATTAATTAATTAATTAGTTAATACTAACTGAAATCATCACAGTCCCTGGATGGTCGCTAACATATTGCTTAACAAGTGAAATTGTGTCATGATATGCAAAAATTTCATGAGCATGTGTTGCAGGATCATTCCTAATAATGATCATTATAATAATTATTGTAATTGTGTAATTATTGGTTAAATAAAAGAAAATGATGATCCTTTAAATTTACATATAGTTACTTACGAATGAGCTGCCAAATCTAAAAAAATAATAATTAAACTATTTATAAGTACAAAAAACACATGTAAAATCATACATCACAAATATTGTTATTATTTATATTTATAAATCATAACTGCTTACCAATTTTACTTCCTTCAACCATCAAGAAAAACCCTTTGTCACTGTCAGCAGTAGCATCCTCAAGAATCTTGATTGCTTTTTCTGTCATTTCTTTTAAAGATGGTTCTTTAGATGGATCACGATCAATCTCATAAGAAATATGCTAAAAAAAATCATGGGTATTTATGAATATATATATATATATATGTACATTTATGAATACCAGCTTTATTATTGTTATTATTATTAAGACTTACATCCAAATTGAATAAGCCCAGAAGAGGAAGTCTAATTTCAAATTATTGAATATTATTATTTCTTTCATCCTTAATAGTAATACCAATAATGATAACAACAATAAGAATATACATACGCTTTTTTTGACAGTTTGAGATCATCAAATTCTTTTCTAGTTGACAAATAGTTAAATCCAAATTTATTTATAGCATCACTTAGCACATCCCTGTCATCAGTTCTACAACTACTTGCGCTACTATTTGGTAAAAAGAAACATTTCCCACCACCAAACATTAAATCAACCTGTCTTCCAAGTGGATAGTCACCAATTTGATGCACGGCAATTTCTGATTCTAAATCTCTATGAACTATATGTGCTGAAAACGCTGCTGGTGTTGCATGTGTTATACGACTTGTCACCACTAATCCGGTCACCATTCCATTATGTTTGGCTGATTCTAACACTGTACCACATGGGTTTTTCTCAGAATCAACTATATATAAAATTTTGAAATATGTATATATTTTTAAAAATTCATTATTAACATCAAATCATTATCATTATCATCATTATTATCATAAAATACCCGCTATGGCATTATTGTATGTCTTGATTGCACATGAAAAGGCAGTGGCCCCAGCAGCAGAATCAGTAACTAAACTATCAAAAGATCTTGTCCTTGAAGTTCCAATAAGAATCTCATCTAACGGTGTCACTTGTTTATAAGGTACATGATTAATGTATTGATAATATGATCTTGCAAATGTTTCTGATGCTGGCCCAAATCCATCTGAAATCATTAATATCACATTACGTTTTTCATTTTTAACATTATTACCGGCTATGCAATTGAATGAACAAATGTTAGTGTGAATGAGTGATTTGCAAGAGAAATAATATATTTATTATATGTTGTTGTTTCATGCACAAATCTTACTGAAACTGCTTAAAGTAGCACCAAATCCAATCACAATGAATAAAATAACAAGAATAGTTGAAAAAACTAGGAACGTATTCTTTTTTAAAAAATCAAAACATTTAAAATTCATCCATGAATGTTTGAATAATCAAAGCTAGAAAATATAGCAAACCTTTTTATTACGTTTTGCATTTTTGGATATTAATCCTACTTCTTCAGGATCTTCATCATTGACTTGATAATCAGTCATTTTTAATTAATAATGGCTTAATTGATTGTGTGAGCGAGTGATTTAGTGATTGAGTGATGTATATTATAAAAGAAAAGAAAAAGCTTTGTATCCAATTAAAGAAATTTTATTTATTTATATAATAAATAACCATGATTTTTTCCAAATTTGGAAACCTGTTATAGCCTATTATATATTATTTCGTAATTCGTGAGACAACTGCCAAATTTTTCTGATCGCTAATTTGTGTTCCGCCGATCAACGATAGAAACTCACTATTACTATTACTATATAATAAAATCTGGGCGATCGTCATTAATAAAATTAAAAAACTCATCAAGTGATAGAAATCATGCAGATTGTGGATAGGAACTTGATTTTTCAAAACGTAAAAAATTTTCTCTTTATTTATATTAAAATAAATAGTTTACTCTTGGGCAGCTGTGGATTCCATGTAAAAATACATATACAAAATAACGAAGGAAATAATGAATTTTATATTATTTGTTTTGAAAAAATATGTAATTACAAACACAATGTAGCCAATTTTAATGGTAATAATACTCAAACTATTTTTATGAAAAATATGAAGTAATAATGAACAATAAATTTATTATTTTAAATTCAAAAAAAACCTATTATGAATTATTCATTGTTATTATTGTTAAGGGCATTTTTTGATGATTCAGTTTTGCATGCTGCAGAATAACAAGTAATCCAACTTTGTATAGATTCTACTTTTGGAATTGATTCTTGACTTATTTCATTTTCTTCAGCCATTTTCAATAATTCAGAATACATACTTTGGGCATTATATCAATCACTTTTGTCAATATTACCTGCATGAAAAAATCCTTGTAAAATGGTAATTATTTTTTTAGAAAATTTTGTTCCGCCTCCCTTGTTTCCAAATTTTTGATTTTCTTTTAATGCCCATCCTTCTTTCAAAAATTCATCAAAAATGCTATTTAAATTATATTAATAAATATTTGCAATTTAGTTCTATATAACAATAATTTATGGATTTAAACAACTCACAATATTTGTTATATTATAATCTTCTTGATTTTCAAATTTGGTATACATTAAAATTGAATGTAATGTCCATCCACGTTTTCCAAAGAATTCAGTTTTGGTCTCTCGAGCTGTTTTTGGTAATATACTCATTTTATAATCTACAATTATTATAGCACCATTCTTATCCAATTCCAATAAATTAGATCTAAATTGAGCATTTAAATACACCTTTCTTGTTTGATGTGCCAAATAATAATACAATTTTTATCTGTAAATTTTGATATTCTCCAATTAATTTTCTGGTAATAATCTAATCAATTTTTCGAAAAAATTATGAAATTTTAAACAATTCACACATCTTAAATTATGTTCATCATTACATTCACCAAAAGCATGTAATAAACAATGATCAAGGCACTTATCATGCTTTAATTGTCTATTATCAATATTATTCCTTATTTCATTTTCACAACCTTTTTTCATATGCCTTCTAATTAGTTGAATTCTTCTGACAACCCTTTCTATTATAGATGATGATATAAGTAATAGAAAATGAAATAATATAATATTATAAAACAATTACCTGCATGCCACTATCATTCACATATTTTATTACAACTTTATTTAAATCTTCAAAAACACTATTATGGCACGCCATGCTGGACAAAAGTGTACCACATTTTGTTGCAAAAAGTTGTTGTAAAAAAATTATTGCAACATTCTGTCATAATTAATTGCAACGTTTTGTCGTAAATAATTGCAACGTTTTGTCGTAATTAATTGCAACGTTTTGTCGTAATTAATTGCAACACTTCGTTGTAAATAATTGCAACATTTTGTTGTAAAAAGTTGCAACGTTTTGTCATAATTAATTGCAACGTTTTGTCGTAATTAATTGCAACACTTCGTTGTAAAAAGTTGCAACATTTTGTCGTAATTAATTGCAACACTTCGTTGTAAAAAGTTTCAACATTTTGTTGTAAAAAGTTGCAACATTTTGTCGCAAAAAGTTGCAGTGTTTTGTTGCAACGTTTTATCGTAAATAATGCAACATTTTTGATTGTAAACTGTAACTAATATGAAATCATATTTATCATCATATATGTTGACAATTAAAATGTCATTTGCTGTTTTTCAAATGACCAAGGTCATTTGGTATATGAAATTAATAATAAAATATTATATGTCTATGTTATTTCACAAGTCATT
>CAUDNR010000084.1:13487-39977 GCA_958430865.1 Entrophospora sp. SA101 | reverse complement strand
ATTACAGATACATTTACATATTACAGATTTTCTGACAACTGCATACTTGAAAAGTTGTCATATTACAGAATGGCCAACTGTTTACAGATGGCATCATTAATATATCTACATTTGTAATTTTCTTAATCTGTGACCTGTTGACCCGACTCGTTCGGAGCTCTAAATGCGATATTCAGCAATTCTAGAAATTCATTTTTGTGAGAATCAATCTTTGTATTTTCAGAAGCATAAAATGAACATTACGAGAAATCAACCAAGGAGGCTTCATTATAAAGCAAATCCTGAAGAAGAATAATAAATAAAATATCTTATTCAATACTAGTTATAGCAAATTAAATTATTTATAGCAAACTAAAATAAAAGCAAGCATTGTAAATTAAATTATAAAACATATTAATAATAATAAGCATATTAAAAATTACATAATAAATTTTTTTTTTTATCCATAATATTCTTGGTCTAAACAAAATCTAATTCTTAATTGTCCACCTGATGTTTCATGTCCTTTTGCATCCTTAATATTTTCTTGAAACCATTCTACAGTCATTTCTGGTGGTACTATTGTAACAGTTTTGATATTTGAAATGTCATAAGATTCAAGTGATTGATTTGAATTATTCTCACAAACTACATTTTCTTGTAGATACAATTGAACGAAGCTTTTTTGATTTGCTTCATAATATCGTGTTCCCCATTGTTTATCACCAAGTAATTCTCCTAACATAGCTTCTGCTGCATAACCTTTGAAAATACATTGATAGATACATTTTGCTGGTGAAAATTGATTTAACTGTTTTCCAAATATTGCTACAAATTCACTATCAGTACATGGAAATTTGATAAGCTGTTTGCCTGATTTAGTATAATGAAGTGGAAATCGTTTATGAATCTCATTAACTAATAAATTTTTGAACTGTTCAATGTGTTGCATAAGCAAAGGAATTATATCAATAGGTGGTTGGTTATAAGATGCATGAATTGAATTTTCATGACGAATAAGACCTCAAGATGTTTTATATTGTTTTTTGTTGCAAATAGTACACATATGTTGAATTAAAGTTGATTCAGTCATCATAAAACGTTTTAAAGCTTTGATTTAATATTATTATTTATGTCAGTTATTTTTATTCACTATTATAATACTAGTAACACACTACACATACTTTATACTATGTAGCCAAAAACCCATTGGTTTGGAGGTGGGCCCATTGGTTTGACAGGTTGTTAAATAGTAAAATAGTTTATTTAGCGGAGAAATAAATTTTTTTAGGTTTAATTATCATTCAATTGACCAGTTAAGCCACATGATAATGATAATAATGATAATGATAATAGGGCTTAAAAAAAGGTCCAAAAAAACCAAATTGGCAGATATGAGACTTTCAAATTTAAAAAATCTATGAAAAGAAAATTCGAGACAAATTTATTTTTAGATTAATAGACTCCCTTTTTAAAGCTGAATTGAATGGGTTTTTAAAAATACAATGTGTGGATCACATAATATTTCAAAAATTTTAACTTTTGAGTATTAGTATGATCCGCACTGTATAAATTTTTGACATTTTCAACTTCTACATTAACTGTTAACCCACTTTCTAAATATCCAGAACAAAGATTGTCTACATCGTCTATTATTACAACCATTGTTTCCAAAGCTGTTAAATTGCCGATATATCAAGTGCAGCAACTGAAAAATAGAAATGACCCTGAAAAAATATCTTTATCATCAATTGAGGTACTTTATAATAATAATATGAAGGCATCAAATGGCCTTTTATTAAAAAAGAATTTGAAGGATATGCGAAAGAAAACTTTGCGAAAAAAGGATAATAAAAAATAAAAATTCACTATCAAGTGAAGGGCTAAAAAAGTTTAAACTAACTATTAGCATTAACGTATACATGTATTTATTATACATTCATCGTGACATTTCCATGTTTTATTATCAATGCATGTTTTTGAAAAAAAAAATTTTCCCAAGTTACTTGATGAAAAAAATCATAACAATTAAAATATCAAAAGGGATAATACAGTAAATTTTAGAATAATATATTATCAATTAAATTTTCTTTCAAATCTAAAAGATAAAATGTTTAATGAATTGCCTTTTCAAATTTTTAATTTTTTAAAGACCCCAATCACCAAGGAAGATTTACTGCTGAATATTTTCGTACAAACAGCAAGCAAATTTGGATTAATAAATTCCGTATCTTGATCCAGATGCACCACTGTCAAAAACAACAATTCAGAGGTTATCTAAACTGTGACAACCCTTACACCTTGGTATAATGAATTATCAATCAGAAATCATTATCAACGAGCACAACTCGGAATGTATTTTGGAATCTTTAGAGCTAAGCTGGTCATCAGTGGCGAAAACGAGGCTAGAAAAAAAAAGAATACGGGGCAGATAACTTGTAACAATGGTGATGACTTACTGTATACAGCATAATAGAAGTTCAGAAAGAGAAAATATCGAAAAAAATGAAAGAACAAGTGACCCGTAAAGAGATTAAGGGAATATCAGAGTGGTATTTAAAACAAAGAAACAAGGAAAGTTACAAAAACAGAGCAGAAGTGAAAGAAATAAAAAAAAAAATAGAAAAATCCAAGGAAAAATGATGGCAATATTAATTAATTATAAAGATATAAAATTGATAGAAAGAAAATAAATATCATCATATTATATTATTTATCTGTAAAATAACACCACCACCACATCAATTTATATAGCGAAAAACATGAGGCATTATTAAATATAACTGGCCAAGTGCAAATATTCAAATAGGTTGCAACCTTACAACCTTTAGTTAAAATGAAAAAGAGACAGTAATTAATTGCAAAAAAGAAATAGTACCAAGGCATATTTGGAATCTTTATTGGTTCACAGCACATGTCTCTTTTTAAGTCACCAAAAAACATGGCGAGTAAGGTTAAAATCACGCCAAAGGCTTCGGCAATAACAGAGTTTGCTCATTTCTAAATAAAGTTAACTAATTTCGACGTTATACGAATAAAAATAAAAACGTAATACAAATAAAATAGTAAAATGTAAATAAAGAAATGAATAAAAATAATATAAGACTTGAAATAGGAATCAATAAATATAGATATAAAAATATACAAGTAAAAAATAGAAATTAAAAGATTTGATTCGGAATTAGGGTATTTCGGCAACAAATCAGCGTTAAATCCTAATTCTGGTGACATTAACTAGAAATAAATCAGGTGTTAGACCTTATGTTTTTTATAATGAATTAGTTCCAGGCTTTCTTTTATTCCATTATTTGATAACTGGTTACCAAATATTTTAATGAAATAAAAGGAAAACCATCGGATAATAAATTGTAATAGATCACGTGATTTTAACAGTGAATCCGTTTTCCCCAACAATTAACCTTTCCATGAGCCAAATCATCTATTTCGTTCAACTTGTTAACATTAAAATAGATATTTGGGAATGAAATATTCGTGAAATGATGCGTTGTTTGTCAGGTAAATCCAAAAAAAAACCTCGGTAATATTCAACCCTATTCTGCATTTTAAAAGCTAATTACTCAAAAACTAAACATACATTAGCTTCAGTTAGAAAATGATTTTAAAAAGCAAAGCTTTGTTTAAATTTTATTTGAACCGTTTTTAGTAAAGTTATAAAGATTTCCGTCTAGAGGTTGGAACCGATTAACATTAACCGGTTCCAACCTCTATTTCCGTCCCACAAAGTATATTAATATTAATGCTAATATTTGGAAGATTATATAATGAGTATTTTTAAAAAATAGACTCTATTTTCTACACAATTTTTATATTTTTTTTGTATTATAAATAAAATTCAAATTGGTGGAGCCGCCATTGTATTACCCCATTTTTTTAGTGGACGGTTTTTTTGCGGGAAAAAATTTCATATAAATAAAGGTGCAATTCCTCTTTTCTTTAAAACTATAAAAACATCATTTTCTCAAACATTTAATAATAATAATAATAATAATAATAATAATAACAACAACAACAACAATAAATTATAATTATAATTATAATATATAAAAAAATGGAGTCAAAATCTTTTAAATTCTTAACACTTGCTCTTATAATTATTACGATTTTCTCAAATATTTTTATCAATGCATCACCAATTCTTTCAGAAAAACGTAAAGTAGGCGATGTTGCTTTTGCAACATTTGATAACGGTGGTAGTACAGGGAAATGTTCTGGTGAATTCCACTTTACACAGATTACACCAGACACTACACGTATAACTGGACAATTTAATACTGGGTTTACAAGTACAATTCAAAGTGATTATACATTTATCATTGTTGACAAAAACGGTGTTACAAAATTTGATTTTACTAAAATAATTAGAAGTATGTTGTTTTTTTATCCTCCCGGAACCGCTGTAATCCAATTTGATCCAAAACTCCAAACCAATAGCCTAGTAGGCCTTTTTTTCGTTGTAAAACTTAAAGGCACAGAAACCGGCAGAGCCCAAATCAAAGGTGTATAACCAATTTAAATAATTAGTTGTTATTATTTATTACGTGTAATGTAATTTTATGATAATTTTAATGTATTAATAATATTATTAATATAATACTTTCTTGAGAATTAAATCATGTTAATAATAATGTTGTTCGATTAAAAGGAATTTGTGCCCTTTTTTTTTTATTTATAATAAAATTCAGGAAGATCTTTTGATTAGCAAAAATATTTATTTATTATGATTATTTTTTTTTAACGTAAGAAATCAACGGAATCAATCCGATGCAACATTCAATGTCGATTTCAGGGTTAATTGCTGATTATTTTTAAAATGATTTAATGTCTTTTTGGTATAAAAAGGAATTTGCAGTTTCACATCAAATTTTTATCCAAGATTTCAACAAAAATGATTCTCCTTAAAGAAAAAGTGAAATCTTTAAGAAATAAAGAGAGTGAACGGGCACGCAACAACAACAACAATATTAATATGATAATGTCACCCAGAAATCAAGGTGATTATCTAGTTGTTTATGGTGGTATGTATAAATATAAGGTATTTGTAATTGCCAAGTATGCGACTATCTCATGTAGAGGTTATATCCATCTATTACACGATTATCCAAATATCAAATTGGGTGAACAGACTGTATACCCATCCAGATACCGGTTTTTTCTTACAAGATATCCGCGATTATCCAATAAATTTTATTTATCAGGCAGGTCCTGTGTAATCACTGACAGAAATAAACAAACTTATTTTTTGTAACTTTATATTATAATCATGTGATACAATAAAGTTTATCGTTTAATATATTTGAATTAAAGAAAAAAAAATTTTTTTTTCTGCCAGTAATACGTCGGACCTACCTGATAGCGAGAACAAAACGCGCATCAAAAAAATAATGAATACGTACGAGAAAATTGCTTGTTACACACTATCGCAAAGAAAAGCGAGCCTTGGCTTGAGAACAAATTTTCGACTTGATAAAATAAAACCTAAAAACCGTTCACTGGCTGGTAAAGGCTTATTTAACCTGATCCATTCAATTTATCAATTATTTCGCTCTCCCACATAATAATGGTTATAATAATAATAACAATAACAACAATAACAGTAATAATTGTCATACAATAAATACGAATTCAATAAATATTAAATACATTTCAAAATTGGCTTTATTACTCATAGTATCATATATTTGTTACAAATTCATGTTTCTCGGGATTATGAAACATTATAAAAACCTACCAAATAATGGCCACCAGCCACTAAAAGACAATTCTTTTCGATAAACTGGAAGAATGTCAAGAAACCAGTAATAAAAAAAGAAAACGGATAATCGAACAAAAATTTGGAACAGAAGATAAGGAAGATTTAAAAATTCATAAATTAATGTTAGGATCATCCAGTGATCAAAGAAATGGGCATTAAAAGGAATTCAAAAGGGTATCGGCCTACAGTTCTTCTTTTACTGAGAGAAAAGAGAGACTGACAAGAGAAAAGCAAGGAAGGATCAACTCTAGGTCAAGAGGATCGAAAGAAATACAAAAACAAAATTTATATAAAGAGAAGCGATGAAAAATGTGAACGATATAACAATATAACAATGCAACAATAAAACAATGTAAAAACTTAGCGGATTTCCAAGAAAAGCCTAAAAGGAGTTCCAACTGAAGAAATAAGTACATAAAAATATTAATAAAATGAAAATAAAGAAAATGACAACAAAATAATAATAAAATAATCCCGAGAACATTTCAAAATTAAAGGAAAGAAAGAAAAAATTGATGACAACAAATTTCATGAGAAAAGAAAAGCAAAGAAAAATAACAACATATCATATGTATATATATTAATAAAATGGTACTTTCTAGAAGGATCTGCTTTTTTTTTTAATATATCTCATATGGATACAGTTAGAACTAACTCGTCACGACGATGTTTAATAAAAATGAATATACATGATTACTTTGGTTAGAGTTCTGACTGTATTAGAGAGATTAGCAACACTATTCCCTTCTTTGATGGTAAAATTAACTGTTAAGGCCGTGTAGATTTTTAATTATTATTATATGGACAGTGAGTGAGTGAACTGTGCCCCAAAGGATTAATTGTCCTCGTGCCAAATGAGGGAAAAATAACTCCTGTTCTTAAATAAGTTATAAACTCGATAAGTCGGACGCACCAATCAATTGTTTAAAGCACTTGATAATATAAATAAATAAATGACCGATTTACCAAGTTTATTGATATTATATATATTAATACTTATCAGGTAGGTCCCATGAACATATTTTTTCCCAAAACAATAAATAACGACGAATTTTAAAACTTGACTATTTGTCCATCATCGGCAAATTGGCAAGTCTATTCGACATACAAGCCATGTTTATTTGTTAGTTTTTTTGTGTGAACATAAAAACAACAAAAACGCACCATGTTCGAACAATAGTTATTATCCGAGTTAACATTAAATCACGCATAAAACAAGTCGATTTTGTTATGAGAAACAACTTTTACTTGGCATGCGAGGCTTGGTTTTTTCAAATTTTATGGTTGAACGAATGATGATGATTATTGTTATTATTATTATTATTATTATTAATATATAGATATCAAAATTATTTGACATTAATAGAAGATAGTTTATTACTAATACTAATATGTCTGATTTGTTTGGACAAGTCACGTGATAAATACGACAATTATTAATAAAATTTTTCTTATTATTATTATTATTATATTATTACATCAAAAAAATTATATATATACTTAATCATGTCAAAGGAGCAAACCATCATCCACTCAGTCCTCAAAAAACGTACAATAATTCATATTGATATGGATTGCTTTTACTGTCAGGTTGGTAAGTAAAAATGCTTTTTTAATTTTTATAATAATATAATTCGCGACTTTCTCAATATACAGTATTTAATTTATATTTTGAAAATTTTAAAATTATAGAACAAGTAAGGCTAGGAATTCCTTCAACTTTGCCGGTAGCTGTACGACAATGGTCTGCTTTAATTGCAGGTTTAATATAATAATAATTGTATATTTTTATTATGATTTATATATATATACAGCATATATAATCCAAAATTCATTTTATCCAGTTAATTATGCAGCACGTAAAGCGGGTATAAAAAAAGTATCCAATATTCAAGACGCACTTAAAATATATCCTGGTAAAAAATAATTTTTAATAATTAATTATTGTTTTAATCAATGCTTTTGATCATATTTATATCAACTAAAGGTTTGATTACTAAAAAAAACCTTTATAGGATTGAAACTTGTTCATGTCGCAACATATGCGAATGGTGATCCAGAACCTAAATATCACCCAAATCCAAGTTATGGTACACATAAGGCTTCGTTAGACGTATATAGAAATGCAAGTTTAAGAATTTTTAAAATATTTATGAGATATTGTAATATTGTACAACGTGCTGGTGTTGATGAAGCTTATCTGGACGTTACAAATATCGTTAATCAAAGAATAATAGAAAGATATCCAAATATTATATTATCTGAAAATTTAAATGAAGCTCCTCCTCCTCCTATTTTAGATTGGAATGGATTAGGAGTGTTGTATGAAAGTCAAATAAATAATGATATTGAGAATAATAAACAAAATTTTAGTTTAGATCAATGCTCAAATATTAACGAATCAAAAGGTTGGGATGATATGCAACTTTATGTTGCAGCAGAAATATCAAAAGAAATTAGGGAAACTATTTTCAATGAATTGGGATACACATCTTCTGCAGGAATTGCACATAATATGACATTAGCAAAATTATGTTCAGCATTAAATAAACCAAATATGCAGGTAATGACTTGATATAATAGCATTGCAAATAAATATTTTCATGTACTTAAAACTATTTTTATTTATAAATGGGCGGGGGGGGGGGGGGTTTCTTTCTTTACAGACTATTCTACGGTCAAATCAAACATTAGGTTTTATGCAAAATTTGTCTTTTAAAAAAATTCGTAAACTTGGTGGTAAATTGGGTGCTAAAGTTGGTAATATTTTGAGAATAGAAACTGCAGGAGAATTATGGTTAATGATTTATTCCAAGTGTATTTTTTCTTTAAATATAAAGAAATAATGTTTAATTGGTTGATTGATTAATCAATTGTAGGTGCTATTCAGTAAGTGAATTACAAGCAAAATTTGGGATGGAAAATGGTATTTGGCTTTACAATATATGTAGAGGTGTTGATGGTGAAGAAGGTTAACGTTTATTCTTGATTTCTTTGTTCATATTTAAAAAATATATATATATATATTGATGTATCTTTATTTTATTAGTTGTCCAAAGGAATATTTCAAAATCAATGATGGCAGCCAAATCATTTAAACCACCATTAAAAAATTTCTCACAGATTGAACATTGGTGTAAAATTTTAAGCTCTGAATTATATAAAAGACTTTTAGATGATTATGAAATAAATAATAGATGGCCAAAAACCCTTGCAGTAAATATAAAAAAAATTCTTGATTAATAATCCATTATTTATTTATTGTATTAAATATTTAGTTTAATATATATATATATATTTAGATACATTATAAATGTATTAATGATCCAACACCGCATTCTAAATCTTGTCCATTTCCTATTCGATCAGAAGTCAATTCACCTGACATGATTTCTAAAAAACTATATGATCTTTTTGGAAATTCAGATAATTTGTTTCCATGTTCAGGATTGTCAGCTTCAGTTGCGGGTTTAATCAAAGATCAATCTATTGGAACAATGGATATTTCTAAATTTATAACAAAAAATTTGCCAAATAAGAATGTTTTTTCTGGAAGGAACAGTAGTAATAATAAGAATAAGAATAATAATAATAATAATAATAATAATAATAATAATAATAATAATAATAATAATAATAATAATAATAATAATAATAATGGTGTTATTGCTATTGATATTGATGATAATATTGAAAGTAATTTTAATGATGAAATGGAATCAGACTCTTTAATTGGTCAAAAGCTTTCAATCACTCAAGAATCACTAATTAATCAACGCCCTGTAATCAACTCAAACAGTACCACACCTAATGAATCTTCTAATTCTCAAATGCTTTCCAAAAATGTTCAATCATCATTACCATCATTGTCACCTTCTCGGTTGAGAGATATTAATGCAAATATTAAAAGATTGAAACAAACTAGTATTTTATCACATTTCAAAATAAATAGATTGTCAGGAATCAATAATTTGGCCAACTATAAAAATAACAATATCAATAGCAATGACATTGATGATGATGATGATGATGATGATGATGATGATAATTTGATTAGTAGTAACAAAAAAGTAAAATTATCAAGATCTAACTTACAAAAATCTTCGAATTTAAGGGAATCTTCCACTTCAAATTTGAAAACTACAGGATCACCCAAGATGAAGTCCACCACTACTACAAGATTAAAATCACCATTAAAGAAAATACCATCCAATTATACCATTCTTCAATTTTTCACTAGATTAGATCCGACATTATTTATCAGATGTGAGAAATGTTATAAACCAATACCTAATAATAAATTAGCTGAACATTTAGAGGATTGTAGTAATAGCATTACAATGAGATCACAAACTGAATTTAATAATAATAATAATTTAAGAAAAAGAAAAATGGATATTAGAAATTATTTTCAATTAGAAAATAATAATTGATATATTTATATCAAATTTTTGAAAAAAATTTCAATGACTTGAAACAAAAATTATATAATTATTATTTTTCTTTTTTTTTACATATTCAATAAAATAATCATTATTCTTTATTATTCTTCTTTTACATGTTAAGAACTAATGCAAATTAACTTGAAATATTAATCATTTATTTATGGACCATTTTTAGCTGGATTATGAAAGAGAGTATGATCTCCATCACCCCATGGATAAGGCTGATTGATTGATTAATAAGAATGTATTGGTTAGTTGGTGAATGATTTAGTAAAGCAGTAAAATACATATATGTGAAAAAAATAATTTATTATTTAGCAAATTGTTAATAGTTACTTTAAGTCTTATACGTTGATACTCATAGGGTGGATGTTCTATTGGTTCTGGAGGGTGTTCATGCAAATGAGCTTCATGTTCTTTTTCAATTTTAAGAGCATTTATAGTAGTTAAAACAAGTGCTGGTACACAACCATATATTGAAATTTTTTTCCACATGTTTGCAGCATCTTTTTTTTGCAATTAAATAATAGTTGCAATTAAATAATAGTTGCAATTAAATAATAGTCACAATTAAATAATAGCACAATTAAATAATTGAAATCGTAATCATGTTTATATTTCAGAGAGGGAATATTTTTTCCTTTTTACCAAGCGATACATATTTACCTTTTGCATGCTCTTCAATTTTTTGTTGTCGAATAGCAAAAGATTCTTCTTCAGTAGCTGTAGCAAAAGTACGACGAGTTAATGATTTATTATTATTAGTTAAACAACGATTTGTGTTGAAATTAAGGAAACGTTTAGTCAAGATACGAGTAGCCATATTTATTTTTTATTTTTTTTTTTTAAAAATTTTTTTTAATTAATTAATTGAATTAATTGACAATGATCTACAATGATTTTCATATTGCATGTTAAATAACATCCGATTAAAAGTTTTAGAGTTTTACATGATGCTTCCATAATATGTAAACAAAAAAAAATTTTTAAAAAATCCAAATTATAATAATCAAAATAAATTGCAAAATTATAATTTTATAAAAAATAATATTAAACTTCGAGCTTGAGCCAGCACTTTTTTATATTCAAGTCAAGTTGAACTTGAGCTAAGTATAAGTATAAACTTGGCCTGACTTGGCTTGGCTTGTTTGAAGTTTTAAGTTTAAGTCCTATACTCTAAAGCATAGATCAGTTGCTCTTTCTATGTATTATCTTTATGTGCATGATCATTTTTGCCATGAATATAATTATCTGGAAGTATTGAACAGGAGTTGCATCAATTCAATGCATTGCCATAGAATTAGAACTCAATGATGTCCTCAGAATCTTTTGTTTTCAAGCTCATTAATGACCTTGAGATTTTGATAATATGATTCCTCTATTACAATCTGCAAGACTATTTATGAGGGAGTTTAATGTAATTTATCAAATTTTCTTTAAAGATTCAATTTATTTTCTTTAACCAATTCTAGATTAACTCAAAGAGAAAACCAATTAAAAAGAACAATCAGGAAAAAGGATGGAGAAAAAAACATGAGTTTCTGATAAACTTCACTATGAAAAATGCTTGAAATATAAGAAAGTTTATTTAAATCAATTAAATTATATTTTTTATATATATTTTACAAAATTAAATAAATCTTTTTTATGTTCTAATTTGATATTTTCCTGCCCTTGTTAAACTTCTTACACCCTTAAATACAAATATAAATATTATATAAAAATCAGTCAATTGGGAAATTTTTTTTAGAAAATCACTAATATATTATATTTTACCTTGTAAGGTTTATATGATTCATTAAAAACTTTTAAAGTGTCTACTTTTAATCCTGAAATTGCATACATGCTTATCTGAAAATCAAGTATAATTGTATGACCTGATTCTACTATTTGTTCACTATTAATAATTTTGATAGTTGATTAGGGAAAGCAGGAAAATATTAAAGTTAAAAAATTAAAAATTAATAAAAAATAGTTAACAGTTGCTTACATGCTACTAAAATTACCAGATAACATGGGAGTTCTATCTTTAGGCATTATTTTACCTAAATCCCATTTTATACACTTTTTTAAAGAAATATATTTTAGAATATGATTTTTTTAAAAAAATAGAATTTAAAGTAAAAATTATTAATACCTTTGTTACAGGATCAAATATATAAGAACCAAGATTACATGTGGCATTGACATTTGTCACAGATTTTGCTAATGGAATTACTAATAATACATTTTCGATAGATTTATCATCTGTATTTCTTACATTAATTGTTATATCAAATTTACCTAACAATTTTGTACATACACATATGTGTGTAGAGATAAGTATAAGTTATTTTATGTTGCAGAATCTTAATACAATATGATATATGTGTGCATGTTTATAAGATTACATACCTCCATGATCAGTGAGATGGAATTGTGGCTTTACATGGATTGGCAATGATTGATGATATGGTAAATTAACTCTAAAAATAAGGAATACACAAAAAATATTTTAAAATATTAATTAACAAATAATTATATATTATATTATACAAATGTTTGTTACCTGTAACTCATCAATTTAAAATGTTCATCAGGTGGCACAAAAGAGAGAATTCTTTCACTTTCAAATTTTTTATATCTAACGCAGGGATGAAAACTACAATCATCTAAAACTTTTGGATTAACAAAACTGAGTGTAAGATCTGGCATACCTTTAATTTATATTAGAATGCATCATGATTTTAATATTTTGCTATGCATTTATATTTTTATTTTTATTTTTATTTTTATAACTTAAATTAATTGAATTATTTTTTTATTGTTTTTACCTGATAAACGACAATTTGATTGGATAACACCATGAACTTCTGATGATACTATTGCACCATTACTAAATAAAAGTTTCAGAAAAATGTTAATAATATTATTATAACAACTGTAATAATAAATGGACATGTATGTAAATAATAATGTATATTACCTATCTATAATTGCATCAATTTCTTCTATAATATCAAAATATATTTCATTATTAGTGTATTTTACACCTGCTTTTCTCCAAGGTATGCTTGATATTGTACTACCATTAGGAACATGCTGAACAACGCTAATACCAATATATAAGATGTTATAATAATATTCTATTTATAATCTTATAATAATTTTTGATAATAAGTATATTAGAATACCTTGTGACACCTGCTACTTGACTTATAACTTTGTTAATAATATTTGGTGGTGCAATCATCTCTCTTAAAGCATTAGGTTCAGTTGTCAATGGATACCCTTTTCAAAATTACCATATTGAATTTTTTAGATCAATTAGAGCTATGTTATTATAATAATATCCAATAAGTATTATATTTATATTCATTAATACCATAATCCATCATTTCTTCTAAAAGCTATATATAATTATATAAAAAAATTATTAATTCAAAAATAAAATTATTAATTTAAAAATGACAATAATCTTAAGATACCTGATAAACAATATCAAAATTATCTTTGATTGACAATTCTGACAAATCACCAAAATATTCAGTAAAGATGTCAGCAATTCGATGAAGAAATTCAAGAACTAGCAATGCATCAACTAACAAAAGAAATATATGTAAAGAAAACTTGTTTAAGCAAAATCCTTTACAAAAAAAAAACATTCATTCAAAACACCTTCATTTGAAACAGGACTAAGGAATGTCAAACTAGATCGATAAATATGCACCAATTGATACTTTGGAGTTGAAATTATTGGTAACAAATCTTCAGAGGAAGTTTGTTTCATTGCATAATCATTAAAATAGTCTACTAATTGACGGTTAATTACTCCTCGCCAATGTTTTTCAATTAAAATTTTACTGTAATTAATTAATAAATTTAAAAAAACCCATAATGTTTGCAAGAAAATCATTCATAAAATTTATTTACCCAGAAGTATTTAAAAGGAATAAACTATCGATCATATTTGGTTTTTTACAAGAAAGAAAATAAAAAATAATTTAAAATTTTTTTTTACAGTTTATGTAAAATAGTCACGTGCTCACAGCAAACAAATCAAACTCTGTTTTTAATATTTAGATGAAATTTACAAAGAAAAAAATTTGAAATTGCAATTGCAAATTTTATAGGCAGATAATTATATTATTGATGAATGATAATAATAATAATAAATTTCTAAAGTAATTCTATTGATGATAAATCCAGTTTATATATTTATATTTATAAATTCAAAATAGTGTAAATGATATTGAATATCATATAACATGTAATATAAAAATAAAATATCATACCATATTAAACTTGTCTCAACATGCCTAATAATAAACAAAAATTATTTTTATAAAATATCCAAAATTAAACAAACAAATAAAAAAAAACAAAATCACTACTATTACATACGTAAACGTTGAGTTAACTCTTCATCTTCTTTAGTAGTTTCCTCACCAATAATATTACTTGGTACGGCTTCACCCAATCTTTGATTCAATTCTAAACCATGCTCATCTGCTACTTTTTGCATTAATAAATCAACTTCATCTTGTGGTGTAGTCATTGCAGTTGAATTTCCTATCGCACTCTCCATATATTGTGTTTGAACATCTAAATCCTCAAATTGTGACTCAAATTTATCCATTACCATTGATATCTATATTTTATATTTATTATTATTAAATATGTTGTTTTTTCCATCAATTAGTTGAAAACTTGTTTTTTAAATTAACTACTAACTAAATAACTAAAATAATAATAAATAAGTCAATTAATTGCCAATAATAATAATAATAATAATAAATACCTTTTCTAGATTCATAGATTCCATTGCTTTGTCCATTCCTTTAACAACACCTGCCATTGATCCTGTTACCTGCAAATTAAAGATGGAAATCATAAGTAATAGTTGTAATATAGAATAACAATTGAACCTAATTATTTGTCATAGTTTTCCGCTTACTTTTTGCATAGTAACAGCAGTCTGAACTCTGCTTGAAACTGCATCAATTCTTGAGGATAATCTTAACAAATTTAATGATTCATTTTTTTTACGAATAGCATTAGCTGCATATATTCTTGCTCCTTCGATATTTCCTTGTTCAATGGCCTAAATTTAATTGTTTTTAATAATTATTTATATTTGTCATAAAGTTTTTTGTAAGCAAAATATTATAAAAAATATACCTTTTTAAGTTTTGTCTTCTCTGCGGTTTCATCTTTACTTGCCTTTTTAGCTTGTCTTGATAATTGTTTCGCAGTAAACTAAATCAAAATAATAGCAGTAAAGTATACATATTAAACAAACAACTTTATATGCAAAATTATTTGTAATGTTATTTGTGATTCTTACTTTAAGTTGAAATAAACTTTTGTCCAAATTTGAATTCATGTTTTTAATATTAGAAAGTATTAAAATAAATAAAATTTGTAAATAAAATGGTCTCCGGTAAATCAAATTGGGACATACGATTGCATCAAACCAGTATAGTAATAGTAGAATTTTTATTTTGATCGACGTTTGCAATCATCACATTTACATTTTAGTATAAGATATTCGTGTTGCATTTTAAATAAACGGGGACTGATTTTCACCAGTTATAATCCTTGTAATATAAATATATGCAAAAAACTCAATTTTGGCCAGAATTAGGGTTGCTTTCCGAAACCTTTTAGTGACTGTCAAAACTCTGTTGAAACTCTAATGAACAATTAGTATATACTCTGACAATTGACAAAACCCCCAAATGCAAAACTCTGTTGAAACTCTAATAAACAATTAATGTGTAACCTGTCAAAACTCTGTCAATTGATTTCTGGAGGAGTTTTGCCCACAACCTTAGCCAGAGAGCACTTAAGTTACCTTTTGCTAGAGAACCCCGTATAGATTTTTATTTTTTTGCATCATCAAGTGCATAACTATTTCTAACTTGTTCCAGCTTCTCATCCTAAACTTGAGAAGGTAATTTTACAGTCAAAAGTAAAAAAAAGTATTTCACAATCAGTGTTGTCCCTTCCAAAATTAATTTTTTAGACCTGATATAATTCTTTATTGCATTGATGCAAATGAGAATAACACCAAGCAATAATCACTTTAGTCAGGTCTAATGATTGTTTTTAATTACAATCACAATGATTAAATGTGAAGTTGTTTTTGAATTATACAGCTTTTATCATCTCTAAATTTAGTGATAAATCTTTGTAAATCTCTGGCAGGTAGGTTGTTAGTTGCTAACTCTAGAACATTTATTGTCAGAGCATTAGAATTCATCTCAGATGTTATTATGATGAACATGTTTAAGATTACTTTCATCATACAGTTTTGTTTTGCATAAGACCATTTTAATTAATTGCCTTGTGTAATCAATAAATATCTGGAAGCAAATTGATGATAATAGTGAAGAAAGGCCTCAATATAAAATACAATTGATAATGGCTGAGTCTGTATGGGCTCTTGAATGTATCCCATCAGTTTTCTCTTGTTTAGTGACTAGTTCCATTCAACTTCAAATAATTATTACATTCATTTTAATTGGTCTTTAATATAATTTTCCAATATCTTTTGACATACTGGCAACAGACTTTATAGTTCTAGAAGAATTTGTTGATGACATCTTATGCCTGTTTCCGGTAAATCCTGTATCAGATCTAAGGTTTTCTAATGCTCTTTTTCTAATACTAATGTCCCTTGGTTGTCCAGTAATTTATACCAATTCTTTTCTGGCAATTCCTCTGCATTGTCCATAAAGACTAGTGCTGTAAATTGTGATGATGGTAGTAATTGTATTTACGGCATATAAAAAGTGGTTGCAATTACCTTTGCGACCACTTTTGCAACCATACTTTTTCCTTTTTTGGATTACGGTACTAGTCTTTAATTGTCCACAAAATTCACCAGCTAAATGGTGACAATTTTTATCATGATTTTTTTTTAATTGGTGATACATGAATGAATCAGAGAAAGATCTGCATATTTAATAGTAAATTTTGGTGCAAAATGTCACAAAAAATTGCCAATTGTCAACCTTTACACAAAAATGTATTATTCTTTTTGTGCCACATGATAATATTATTTATGTATGAATAAAATTAATCTCAAAAAATAAATTTTATCTAAAAATTAACATAGTTATGTGATTAATAAAGACTTTTCTATGTAGGAAACACAGATTTGAGGGTCTTTCTGATTCATTCACAGATTGACAATTAAAAATTAAATGAAGTTTTGCCTTTTTTTGCTTTATGCTACTACAATATATCTATTTCATTTGAGGTTTGAGGTGGAAACTGTGCTTGATTTTTAAATAATCATCCACACATTAGAAACATCAGAGCTTCTCCATAAGTACTTTCCATCTTTCTCCATTATCAGATTCTCCAAACCTCTCTAGTTTCCAATTCAAATGTAAAATTTTTACATTCTTCATAGATAATTGCATCATCAATTTGTTTTTTTTTGATAGGTTGGTCATTATTATCACCGGAGAAACTCTATTAAATGTCACCACCAACAATATGATTTGAAAGTACATTTAAATCCAAATAAGGAAAAAGATCACGCCATATGGGTTACTGACTAGCCCATTTTTGGTTAATTATCATAAATTATTTCCTAAACAGAAAAAACCAACCAATCAACTTTCAAGATTCACATTAATATGATCAGGCGCTTAATTTAGTGGTGACATTCAATAGAGTTTTCCCGGTCCTCCATTATCTTCATTTAATCTGTCATTATTATCTTCTCTGAATTTGTCACTATAATCTTTACTGGTTTGCTATCATCAATTATAGAGTTTCAGCAGTCATTAAGAGGTTTTGACAAGCAACCTTATTTTGAGGAAGGTGTGTGCGAATGTTCCTTTGATTAGGAGGGATGTTGTCTGTATTTGACAATGTGAGTTTATTATTGTCAAGATAATTTCAATATTGACTAATGCAGCATGAGCTTTTAAAAGGGAATTAGATTTATAAATGTAATTGATTGGAAGATGTAAATTGGATTTTTTTCTTTCTCTAATGAACACAAGAAAAAGAATTGGCAATCAAAAAGAAAAGAAATATCATCTTTGAAAACAAACATAACCTTTACAAATTAATAAGAACAATATTTTGTTGTCAACCTAAAAATTTTTGATCAATCTAATTAATGCAAATAAAAAACAGACTAATTATTTTCAACATTTTTATCCTTATGAACCAACAAAGCAACATTTTTTATTGTTAAAGAAATCGATTTGTATTTCTATGAACTAATAAGTTAAAGAGATCAATTGGGGCATGCTGCAACAAAACCAGACAAAGTGAACATTGGTATTACCAAATATTTCAGGGTCAAAATTTAGTAATGCGATTATTAAAATCTTCCTCTTAATATTAGTATTAGGTGATATATAGAATTACCTCTATATAAAATAGTTAATATGAAGTTAATTTACATCAGATCTACTATGGAACCCAAGAATTATAGCACTATCGGAAGTATTTTGAAGAAAGGGTGAGGTGAAAAAATTGCTCCTTACATTTTCAAAATAAATGATATTCAGACACTGGAAGCTTATCTAAAAAAAAAAAGGATTACCTATGAAATTTATCAAGAAGAAAGAAAAATAATAAATGTTAGAAAAAGAAAGCAGAGTGAAAGTGTATTATTACCCAACAAAAAGCAAAAATCTTTAAAGGAAAATAGCTACCATTTGATAGTTGGAATGAATTTCAATTTGACAGAGGGAAATTTCCTCAATTACTTTTTTATTTTCAATCATCTTTTAGTCTCTTCGACTTAAATTTGAGCAGTTAATTGACCATTCTGTTGATCTTTTGATTTACTGTTTTCTTCTAAACTCTTTATCTTATCCAACAACTCTTGCTTTTGCCTTTTACTTTATTCCTTGGATTTCTCTTGAAATTTGGCTATTTCTTCCCTTTCAATTTCTAAGGCTTCTTCAGTATCATTTAGTTGTTCTTGTAGGGAGTTTATTTGTCTTTCATAAAAAGTAGACTGACTTATTTCTTCATGAGGTAAGAGAGGAAGTTCCTTCTCTTCTAAATCTTCATTGTTTCTAATACAGTAGCAAACATTCTTACCATTAACAATATCAAAATCTAACTTAGTTTGCAATCTACCACATCTATTGCATTTTGACAATTCATCATTCCAATATTTTTCTTCACATTTTTCACAAAACACATCATCTGAAATTCATTCCCCAGTTACTTTACTATGTACTCTTATTTGATGAACAGATTTGTTATTTCTATTCTCAAGTTTAGAGCAGAAATCACAAGTTTTTTACTTTCTTTTTCTAATTCTAAAACTGTGTATTCCAGTTCTCTCATTGTAACTTACTTGTTATTTAGACTTAACTTCTACTTGAGCAATCATTTCTTGGTTGTGAAGCCTTTCCTTTTTGATTAGCCTTTGTAATTTATGGAACTTAACTTTTGCTTCTGTTTTTAATTGATTAAATATACTCTGTTTAGGTAAGGCAGGTAATGGTTTATTATCTAAGTAGAGTGAATTCCTTAGATTTTCATTTTGTGTTTCACTATCAGTTAATTGCTTACTTAGTTTTTCTAATTTTTTTGCTCTTTTGACTTGATTCTTCCTTTAACTTTTCAACTTGGGCTTCTAGATGAGAAATCTTTGCACTAGAACTTTCAAGTTTCTTGTTTTTCTCTTTATGTCTTCTGCTTGATTTTTGCTTCATTTTTCACCAATTGCTATGACTTCCGTAACTTGTTCCTGTTCTATTTCTATCCTTTCTTCTAATACCTCTATTCTTTCATCTTGTTTTTCTAACTCAGCCCCTAACTCTTTAATCTTTTCTTCATATTCTTGATTTTGTTTAGCCACTTTATCAAAATTTTCCTTAGTTTTAAAAGTTAATTCATTCAAACTATTGACTAACTCATCAAGAGAAAGATTTCTAAGGTCATAATAATTATAACAACTTAGTTTGATTGAATCTCATCCTTCATGTCCTTTTTCCAATATTCCTTTTAGAGTTGAATTATCTTCTATTTTGCCTTCTTTCAACCACTTTTGAAATAGTTCTTTACTTTCTTCAGAATTTAATTTGATAAGGTTAATAAAGATATCTCTTTTAGCCTTATTCCTTACCTGTCAATGAACACTTGATTGCTTATAATAAGGATAATATTGGTAGGTGTTAAGAATTAAATTCCTACAAGCTGGTTGAGTAGGATATAACTTACAAAACTGAGACCACTTTTCTTGGTCACAATAAACTCTCATAATCTCACCAACTATATCTACATCAGGATTGTCAGTGTAATGACTTTCACTTAAAACAGTAATTATTCATGCTCTAATTTCTTCATTATTCAACTGTTTAAATTGCAAGGTGCTTTTAATTGTTCTATTTCTTCTAATAATTGTTTATTTCTCTTTTGGAGTTCATTTATTGTGTTTACCATATTTATTTTTATTTTTTTTTATTGCTCTTTTAATATACTTATATCCTTTTTATGATGATATATTAAGTATATAAATTATTTTAGTACTTTTTACTTTAAAGGTGGAAAAAGCCAACAATATTTGTCAAAAGATTAAACTTATTAAACCTAATGACAGCAAGAGACAAATTAATGAGTGACAAAGTATGGAAGTGATTTTATTCTGAATATTTTATTTGTTGCCAGTATAAAATGGTCTTGGACAAGTAATATCTTTGTATTCATCTTTCACAAATGGACAAATATTTTGGTAAAGATATTCTTGCCTTTTGTAATCCAAAGGAGGTGGTGTTAATACTAAAATTGATAAAGCTTCAATTTCTTCAAAAGTATCTGCTTTCTTGGTTTTCAACAAGTTAAATTTAGTAAAAGGTCCATTAGCAACTTCTTGAACTTTTACTGTACCAAGATTAGATTCTTCAAAAAAGAAAATGTTGATATTTCTAGATGTTTGGTAATTTCTTAAAATAAATTCCCAAAATAGCTTTAATATCTAAGTATTGAAAACCTTTTCCACCTTCATAACATTGAGCTTTATTCAATCCTGCTGGACTAGACTTTTTTATCACCTCAACCACATGATCTAGACAATCTACTCTTGTTTTGCTGTAAAGTTTTTTAATCAGTCCAAAACTACCATCACATTTGAATTTGGTATGTCCAGGAATCATGAAATTTAATTCAATACTTTCATAATAACCACAAATTACTAAATACAAATAAAACCAAATTGTTACATTATTTTTATTTTGTCCACCAGCATTATTACAAGTAATCTTTAAATGCTTTTCACCTTTGTTCAATTTCTTAATTCCATCAAAAATCATACTAAGAGTTCCATTAGGTCCTTTTCCTATAATTTCATCTTCATTAAGAACATAATTAAGTTGCTCCCTTACTGCTTCATCTTGAATACCAAATAAATGAACTTTACATGGACTAAGATAATAAATTTTACTTACCTGTTGATCTAAATGTGGCACATGAACATTTTGGGCTCAATCATAACTATAATGTGCAGTAGCATCAATACTGCAATATTGTGTTTTACCCTTTGAATAATTTTGATTAACTAATTTTCTTTGTTTTTCTGCTAATAATTTCTTTCTAATCTTGCCTTGAACAAATGTTCTTTGAACCTTTTGAGTAGGTCTTTAGCTTCTTCCTCCTGGCGAGCATCGTAATGTAAACCATTTTGAAAATGTTGACAAGTATCACACAAATCAGTCCTTGGACTCATAATTTGAATTTCTGGTGTCAATTGATGTCATAGCTTCCTGAATGCATCATGTTTTAAAGATTTCAAACTACTATCTTCCTCCAAGCCAGCCAGAAAATCTCTGTGCACTGATTTATAACTCAATTCAGCTGGTAAAAATATAATTGATTGGGTTATTCTATTGTTATTTCTTCCTGGGCTTGGTAATCCATGGACTTCAGCATAATTTTCTAGAAAATTCTTTATTACTTCTGCAACATTTTCATCAATTACCATTTTAGTTTTCCATTGAGGCATTCTTTTAATATTACCATGAATTCTTGGAAGAAGACCATTATTTATTAGATGATTTCTAATATTCTCAAAATAAGTTCTACCAATTCCCAACATACTGAGATAAGTTTCTTGAACAAAGAGGTATATTGTGATCCCAGTGATAGAAAGTTTTTTTATTAGATCTGGTTTTCTTTTTAAGGCATCTGCTGGTGCTTGTTAATCCACCATCCATTGCTTTAAATTGGGCCATTAAAAATATGTCTTGTTGAGACTTGGAAAGAGCTTGAAATGATTCTCTTGATTCTGCAAATTCTTTCTTGGGAATTCTTGAAGAACAACCATAACTGCATCCTTTTTCTAAAAAACAAATTGCCTTTTGATATTCATTAGAACCATTTTATTTATTACCTTTGTTAATACTTTTCATATATACTTATCCCTATATATATATAATTTTATAATTTTATGTTCACTTTTACTGAATAAAACTCATTATAATACTTAAAAATGGAATTCCATTAACAGCATGCAATTTAATATAACTTATCATTTATTATTCATTCATTATGTTTTAAAACAACAGAATATTCATACAAATTAATGGATATTTTTGACAACTGAGTTTAATTATTGCTTTTACTTATTATTATAGATGATAACTTATTGTTCATGATTCCTTTTTTTAACTAATTAGAAAATGAAATAATTCGATAACTGATGATTACAGGATTAAAAATTGTTATTTTTATAATTATTGAAGCTATTAAATCTAAAAATTAATTGTGTTCATTCTTTTTTATTTTAAATTGCTGTTGCATGATAAATATATTCATTACAAGTGATTTTTATTCTTGTCATATTGTAAAATAGTAAATTATAGATCACGGGAAACGAATATATAAATCGGAAATGATTTAAATGTGTTACGAAGTGAAATTTGGAAGCGATTATCACGGAATAACTCAACAAGAAATAAACCAGTATAATTTAATAAATGTGCACTAATTAATAAGGCGCACCAATCAAATAAATAGCTCTCGGAAAATAACCCAAACATTGGAGATATAAATAGTGATGTTATATAGCCGGCTAATAATCTGCATACTTAACTTCTAAATTTGGTAATAGATTTCCGCGCTACCTTCTTGTTATGGAAATAAAGTTACCAATTTTGGTAGTAAACGGCTTAGCCGGCTAAGGATTTTTAAATGGCTAACATCACTAGATATAAATATTCCAACATTCTAAAGTGTAACAAATTACCAAATTTCAGAATAATATTTAAATGAAAGAATTTTACATGACTCACACTGACTAGAAATTACTTGAAAATAATTCTAGACAGAAGGTTTAAATAATGTTTAAGGAATATATCTATTAAGGTTTCAACAAAGTTGGAGAACTAGATGATAGAACCTTTAACATGTATAAATACATTGTAAATTTCTCTTTCATGTAATAATCAGTTAGTTAATTCATCCTTAACTATTATATTGTAATAACAATAATATCTTAATAATAAAATACAAACATAAATATCTCTTAAAAATAATCTCTTGCAGTGGAATAATCCACCCGCTTCCAAAACCACATAAATCTTTTGCTCTAACTCAATTATTAATTAATTACTGTCTTACCAGGGGGACGCCTTTGATAAGTATATTTGTGTGTGTATTTTCATTTAATTATTTTCTTTATTTTTGTTTAAATTAGGCCAATGCCTAAATAGTGGAAATCCTAGCTAGGTATGGTCAGTTAAGAGACTGAGCCATAAATATAATAATCAGTGTAGAAAGTATCATGGCGGATACTTTGGATATTATAAATATCATTGAGATGTGCTGGCTCAGGCAGATAACAAAGGACTGCTGAGAATATGTTACCAGAAGGGAAGTAAGGAAACTTGCCATGTAAATAATTAAATAGCTTGAGTGCTATAGGAGAAAGAAAGTAATCAAAGAGTTACATCATTGGATACTGCTATAAAATGAAATAAATATTAATTTAACCAAATCAATAGATTTGTGTGAGATGTGGATTTTGATCTCACAATATATATTCAAATTATGCCTTTAGCTTTTTATAATCTTCACTTTCTGCTGCATTATTACATTCAATCCAGTATGGTGCACTCAATTCTGTATTCCAGAACTTCTTAATTGATTCAAACTTTGAAATATCAAGGTCATGTAATTCCTTCTGTATTTGTTGATTTTGAATAAGGTAATAACATCTGACAACAGAATGTAGGTCATCACTTTTCTTTGATTGGAACATTATATTTCCACTTTCTAACTTTTCTAAATTGTGATTTGAAACTGTTGTGATAGTTCCATGATATGCTGTTTCTTTTCCTAACTTTGCTACAAATCCCCAATCAATAAGTAATACATTTTTGTCTTTTATTAGAATATTGTGTATATGAATATCTTGATGAACAATCTCAAGATCATGTGATTGTTTAATAACATCAAGTAATTGTATAAATATCTGTCGTATATCAATATCTGTGTCATTAAGAGATGACCCAACTCCACTCATTAAGATAAAGTTGGCACTTGTCTTTGATGTTTTTCCACATCTAACATAACAAGGAATATTAATCACACCACCTGCTTCCAAACTTTTCAATACATCCCTTTCAAAATTGAAAATATCAGCATAAATAGGCTTATAAACTTTTATGACATAATCATTTCCAAGTAAGTAAGCAGTACTTGTTGCACCAGTTCCAAGTATCTCTGTTGCCTCAAATATTTTTTCTTGGTATTTAATTGTTGGAAGTGAAAATCCAAGAAGTTCTGATGTTGATAAACAAAGGTGTGCAAGATAATGGGATCCAACTTTTCTAAGTGGAAAGATACCAGTTATATAGAAATAGGTATCATTATTTTCAGTAAATACAGCTTTAATGAATTGAATATGATGACAAGTTGTCAAAATCCCTGTTGCCTCCTTGTGATCTAGGTTTAATTGTAAAAGTTTTCTAGAAATTGACATAACTCTGCAAGGGATGTGGTTTTCACCCATTCATCCTCTTTTTCAGTGACTTTGATCTCTAAAACAGAAACAATATTGATATCTGAGATGGCTCGATCTTGCAAATAGAAGGTAATATCTGGTTTTTGTCCCTTAAGAATAGGTTTCTGGTGAGTATCTACATGTTTCAGTTGCATGCTTGGGTATTTGGAAACAAAAATATCCAGCTTCTTCATAAGATAACATTGATAGACTGTTTCTAATTTGCTTAAACTTTCTTGTTCTTGAATAAGTTTTGCATCTGCATAACTTGGAACATCTGAAAAATCAAACCCATCATGTGCAGTATCTTTTTCCTCTGTACTAAGAATTTTTTGCCGAAACCATAAAGAATGTTCAGGAATTGAAAGAAGATTATTTTTCACTCTAGTTTCATAATAATGTGAAAATGTGAAAGAATCATCAATGGCTAGTTGTTTCTGTAATTTTGATGGTCATCTGGAAAATATAAAAAATTTTTACACATGTCAATTGTAAGTTTAATAATAAAAAAGTGTAAAACTTACGTTGGCACTGTAAGATTTACACAATATTATGTTGGCATTGTAAGATTTATGCAAGTTTATGCTAAATTAATTTCCTGATGACTATTGTTTCACATGAATCATCTTGGTATTTCTACTTAAACTAAAGCTGATGACCAAAGCCTTTAATTTTCAGTGGTTGAGGAGAGTAAGAGTGCTGGCATCATTTCTCTTGATCTAAAGTGAAAGGGATTCTATTCATGGCGAAGCAAATAAGCATAAAAAATATATGCTTCATCAATGCATACTCCAGATCCACAAGAAATCTTGTCATCGAAACTTGCAAAATGGTTATGTGAAAGCCACCATGTTGAATTTAATACACAAAAAATTGTGGTTTTAGAAAAATCTGCAAGGTAAATGTTGACCTGTTCATATTTCCGCCAACATTTGCTCCATAAATCCCACGAAGTATACTTGGTGCAATGTAGTCATCTACATTGAGGAATGCATTAATAAACTGTGTAGATGTTGTGGATGCATAAAAAAAAACCTTAGTTCCTCAATGACCTTTAGATGCACGTACAGCTTGCAAATCAACAATATTTAGAAGATCATGCATGGAATTAAAATTTAAAAATTCATATTTGGGACATACTACATACTGCAACAAAACCAGACAAAGTGAACATTGGTATTACCAGGGATTTCAAGGATCAAATTTAGTATTTAGTCATTTGTAATATGATTATATAATTAATAGTTTTATAATATCCCATTTGTTATCTTAAGTAATATATAGAATTGCCCCTATATAAAAACTATTAATATGAAACTCATTTA